>CM077164.1:7750193-8024052 GCA_039583875.1 Platanthera guangdongensis
CGCAGAACACGCCCTGTCCTCCAAAGAAACTTGTGATGGAGAAAATCTTGATGAAGGGACTTTCAATCTTTCTTCGTCGAGCATGTACTGCGAGAGTAGAACTCAGCAACTGATCGTCTGGCCAAATACGGCCCGAGGGCCAGGTAATCATGACAGAGTTGTTTCGATCATCTATCAGAGAAGAGAGAGATGGTGGAGTTCGAACAACGAGCTTCCTTGATGTATCCACTCGTCACCTTTCTAGCAATAGGCTGACTTCTAGTCGACGATGGTGACCAAAAAAATTCTCGATACAAGGCAGCCTACTACTTTCTACACGAAGGAGATATATATCACAAGGCTATCTCAGTCCCCTGGCCAAATGTGTGTCATAAGCTTAAATTCCCAGAGTGTTGGGAAAATTCATTCGGGAGAGCGTGGTTAGCCACTCTTGGAGTCGCACGTTGGAGCAACGAATTTTTAGGCATGGCTACTTCTAGACGACCATCCAAAAAGATGTTGAAGCCTTCTCAAAGGAGTATCAGGAGTGTTAGTTCTTTGCTCCCCTCCAGTTATAGCTAACTCAACTACTTTGCTCAATTACTGCGCCTTGGCACTTTGATATTTGAGGAATGGATTAGATAGGTCCTTTTCCCTAGGCTAGTGATTAGGGGAAGTTCGCTCTCGTCGTGATCGACTACTTATCTAAGTGGATTGAGGCAAAAGTTTTGGCCAAAACCACTTACTAGATTGTGAGCAATTTCATTTAGGGGGAGATTGCTTGCAGATTCAGGATCTCTCTCGACATCATCACCGACAATGACCCCATAATTTGTCAACTTGGAGCTGGAAGACTACTGCATGCAGCTGGGGACAGATCTTTGATTTGCTTGTCCATCGTCCTTGGAGCAATGGGTAGGTGGAGTCCGCCAACAAGCTGATCATCAACCTTTTAAAGAAGGTCACCAATCTGAAGGCGAACTTGTCAGAGTAGCTTCCTTTGATCCCATGGGCCCTGACAACCACTCTAAACTCAGTCACAGGGGAAACACACTTAAAGTTATCTCATGAGTCTGAGACTCTCATCCCAGTGAAATTCAAAGTCAGAAGCCCGAGAGTAGTTGCAACAGGAGGAGGAGATGAGTAATGATGCTTGGAGAACGAAGACACTCATGAGCTTTCCCTGGATTACATTGAAGAGCTTTGAAATGTAGCCTCCATTCGCTGGGAGGAGGTTGAGAGGCGAATGACGAATCACTTCGACAAAAATGTCTGTGTCAAGCAATTTCTTGTAGGGGATCTCATCATAAAGAAGGTGGATGCGGCAGGAAGAGTAGCTGCTATCGAGAAGTTGAACCCTATTTGTGAGGGGCTATAATCACGATTTTAGGGTTTTAGGGCTCATTTGCTGACGCTCCAGATGTGTCGCTCCCGATCCCCGCTCTCGTCCTGCTCCCGATCCTTGCTGTTGATCCCTGCCGACGATCCCTGCTGACGATCATCACTGTAAGCACGATCCTTGCCGACGATCCCTGCCGATGATCATCACTGTAAGCGCGATCCCTGCCAACGATCATCACTGTGAGCGTTCTTCTTCTTCTTCTGTTAATTTGTTCGATTCATTAGTTCTGTTAATTTGTTTGATTCATTTGTTCAATTCATTAGTTCCATTAATTTGTTCAACTTAGTTCAATTCATTAGTTTGATTCATTAGTTTAATTCATTGGTTATGTTAATTTGTTCGTCTTAGTTCAATTCATTAGTTATGTTAATTTTTTTCAATTCATTTGTTCTGTTAATTAGTTCAATTAATTAGTTCTATTCATTAGTTCTATTCATTAGTTTAATTCATTAGTTCTGTTAATTTGTTCAATTCATTAGTTTTGTTAATTAGTTCAATTCATTAGTTCAATTCATTAGTTCAATTAATTTGTGAATGTGTTGTTAGCTCGATTCAAATTTTTTCATCTTTTTCTTATCACGACAATTATGTTTCAATCACAATCTCATATTAGTGTCACTGGTTCAACTTGTACCTCAACAACAAGTAGATTTATTTCTGATGATGCAAGTAGGGATGATTATGCGCCACTTTGGGATTATGTATCTCTTATCCATAGTAGATAAGCTGGTGGCGAAAATAGAAAATGGAAATGCAATTTTTGTGAGATAGATTTTAGTGGCTCGTATCCTAGAGTAAAGAGTCACTTGCTAAAAATATCCGGAAATGATATTACGGTATGTCCAAAAGTAACTCAAGAGTATTTAAAAGAGCTTCAAAAAGTGGTTGCTACATCAAAAGAAAAATGCAAAACGGCTCACAAGGTATTATCATTTCATAATGCAAGTCAAGCTTCTTAAATAGTTGGGGAAACGAAAAAAAAGAAGAAGAAGGGGCCTATTGATTTGGCTTTTCAAAATGAAGCTACAGATAAGTTAAGGGGTGATATAGCCAGGATGTTTTATTCTGGTGGTTTGCCATTTCATCTAGGTAGAAATTCATTATTATGTTAGTTCATATAAATTTGTTGCTAACCGCAATCTAGATGGATTTGTTCCTCCTGGATATAATGCTCTCAGAACAACGCTATTGTAGAAAAAAAAATCAAATATCACTAGAATGCTTCAGCCAATTAAAGATACTTGGCCCCTAAAGGGAATCAGCTTAGTCAGCGATGGTTGGATAGATGCTCAAATAAGACCTCTGATTAATTTTATGGTGGCCTCCGATAATGGTCCTATTTTTTTAAGGCAGTTGATGCATCAGGTGAGTATAAGGATAAATATTACATTGAAAAATTGATGATTGAAGTTATTAATGAATTTAGTGCCGAAAATGTTATACAAGTTGTCACTGATAATGCACCAGTGTGTAAGGCAGCAAGAACAATTGTGGAGGTACGATTCCCACATATTTTTTGGACACCTTATGTTGTGCACACTTTAAATCTAGCATTAAAAAATATTTGCGCAACCAATAATACTGATCGTTGCGCAACAGTTAGAGAACAATGCGGATGGATAACTCAAGTGGCTAATGATGCTCAATTAATCGGGACTTTCATAATGAATCATCGATATAAGTTGAATATGTATAACTCTTTTGTTTCACTGAAGTTACTTGCAGTTATTGAGACACGATTTGCTTCCACTATAGTGATGTTAAAGAGGTTTAAACTTGTGAAGTTTGACTTGCTTAATATGGTTGTATGTTCCGAATGGACTATGTATAGGGCAGGTGATGCTGAGAAAGCTCTAGAGGTTAAAAACATCATTTATAATGACAAATGAAGGGATTATGTGGACAGGATCCTTGATATAACAAGATCCATATATGATATGCTTAGGATTTGTGATACAGACAAACCTAATCTTCATTTGGTATATGACATGTGAGATTCAATGATAGAAACTGTGAAGGTTGAAATATATAAACACGAGAAGTTGACGGACTTGGAAGCTCATTGCTCTCTTTATAAGGCAATTTATGTTGTCCTCGTTGATCGATGGACCAAGAGTAGCACACCACTACATTGATGGCTCATTCTCTTGATCCAAGGTAATTTTTTTCTTATTAGATATCAAGCATTTAATATGACTTATTTATTTACTATATATTTTTATTTGTAGGTATTACAATCAAGAATGGTTTGAAGGAGGGCCAAATAGAGTTGCTCGAAATACAGATGAGGAGATTTCTTTGGAGTGGAATAAATGCTTAAGAAGATATTTTTCTGATGTGGTTGAGAGGAATATAGTAATCAATGAGTTCTCTAGGTTCACGGGATTTGGTCAAGCTTTCAGTAATCCAGATAGTTTGGAGAGTAGAGCTTCATTATTGCCCAAATATTGGTGGAGTTACTATGGAACTTTGACATTTAAATTACAAAAAATTGCTTTGATGTTGTTATGTCAACCTTTTTCATCGTCCTGCTGCGAGAGAAATTGGAGCACATACTCATTCATTCACACATTGAGAAGAAATAAAATTCTACATAACGAGCTGATGATTTGGTGTACGTGCATAATAATCTACGCTTATTATTGAGGAGAAATTAAATCTACAGTCAAGGAAGGAGTAGAATGTGGGATATAGGAGGAGATGCATGGGCAAATCCTTTTGATGGAGTTGGCATGCTTACGGTTGCCGACTTGTCTTTAGATAAGCTAGAAATTCAAGATGCCTTGATCTCCAACAATATGGAGGAAGATGAAAAAAATGAGTGATGAACATCATTTTATTTGAAATAATTATGAATAACTTATGTCTAAGTACTTCATGTTATATTGCATTACTTATGAACTTGTACAACAATTGATTATTATGGTTCATGTTTTATTGTTTTGAGAATTTATAATTGTATTTGTGATATATGCATATATATTTATTAAAATTAATACAATGTATCATGTCGTACCCGTATCCTTTGATTTTAATATTTTGTTGTATCGCCGTACCGAATACATATCGTACCCGGTACCCGTACCGCTGCTTCCTATACAAGCATGAGACGTGTGTAGCAAACACTCAATACCCTCACGCCTATAAATCTAATGAGTATCGAAGACAAGCATGCATATGATCCTTGTAAGTATCGAAGACAGGCGAGCCCATGAGGCTAGCGAGTGTCTAAGACAGGCGATCTTAAAAACAAATAGGCAAGCAAAATTTTCTTCTTTCATATATATATGGCAAGTGTTACATTGCAAAAAGAGCAAAGACGCCTTGCATAAAGGTTCGTCCAAAAAAATATCTATCTATTTTACAAAGAATAAACATGTTCGCATGTAGGAGGTCTTTAGTTGACTAAGTGTCATCGTCGCCAGTATGAGCTTCATTATTCTCCTCGTCCTCGTTCACGATGTCGGCTTCTGGCTCCTCCTCATCATCGTTATCCTCATTGCCCTCGTCATCTTCGACATCCTTGTCATCATCATCTTCGTCAGAATCGGTGGTGGAAGACGGGACGCGGTCTGAAGGTTTGATTCCTCAACGAGCATGCCAGGGATGAGATCCATCACCGTCAAGTTGGTTGCATCTAGGCCAAGGTAGCCCTCGATCCTCAGCTTGGCGAGGACGACATTCCCTATTGCCTGCGCGTTGCCGCGACGAATCTCGGGCATATTGTCATCGTGGAAGCGAATGTTTTTCCCAATTCTTGAAGTACTCTTCATTGTTGGTTACTGCTCGGCGGGGCGAGATTCGAGCCCGGCATTCCGTACTTGGGCGTCCTCCAAAGCATCTTGAGTGTCCGCGAGCTCTTGTTATAGCTGGGAAATCTTCTTCGTCATCTCGAGCTCGACTTCCTACAAGTAATATCAACAATCATCAGCAAAGCAATCATCAAGAAGTGACTATATAAAGGTCGCACACCCGAACCAAGGTTACCGAGTAGCCTCGGGAGGGCTTGGGCCTCGGCTTCAGAATCCTCTTACTCATCACTTTAACTTGCTCATAGGCCTCGAGTAGCCTCCTTGCAGAGTAATGGCCCAGCTCGGTAGCTCGTAATAGCGAGTGAGCAATCTGGTTGGCGAGTTCTTCCACATAGACATCATGCAACGACTCGACATTTGCGCGACCATAAAGAGCGAAGACGACATCATATGCCTCGCCCCTGTCCTCCCAACCTTCCGACCAAGCAGGCAAATTGGTGCTCAGAGTCACCTTGTGCTATCCCTCATCTCAGGTCACTAATGGGCGACCATAGGTATCCTTGTCGCCGCGTCTTAGCCCGTAATTTCGGTGGAAGTAGGGGTCGCCGACCTCAGAAAGATTGGCCTTCTCGTCGAAGCTCTCGTGGAGACCATTTCCATCTTCCACGCAGTCTCCTAGGACTCGTCCTTGACTTTCCCCTTGTCTTGCCTCTTTTGCGAGGAGCCCCCTTTCTCGTCGTATCTTAGTTGACTTTTAGTGTGTGCAGGTGGGTTGATCGAGGGCTCTGAAACTTCCTCGACATTGTCAGACAGATTTACAGCGCTGTGGCAAGAAGCAACAACCTCCTTCGCCAGTGGGAGGGATTCTCGGTGAAGAATGCGAGAAGCTTCAACAAAGAAAGAGAACGGTTAGTCGTCGTGTCAAGCGAGATATGTGTCAAAGGTAGCAATTATGGTAGAAGCTCAATCAGATATTCATCTTCGCCTGGGAAGATTTACCCCAACTGATTATCATGAAGTCACCACTGAACAACGTCAAACTTGCGACCTTTGAAGGCTTCGACGAGTTGCTCTTTTGGCCCCTCTAGGAGTGGTGGCAGGAAGGTCGCTTATGATGGTTGTTGTGGTCGGCGAGAAACTCCATCGAATTCACCGCCAACGATGACGAGCCACTCACCCCAGCGATGAACCCTGTTCGCTGTGTCGACTAAGGTGTAGACATGACTGCTCAAGTAGACAATGCCCTCACTAGTTGTCGTGAAGTCGAAGATCTTTCGAAAGACCGAGAGATTGAAGATGATCTGCTCTAATTGTAGGAAACATCAAAATCTCATGATCATCGTCACACCGTTTGGGTTGATCTGAGTTAGGACTATGCCGAAATACCTAGTATCCGACAGTACTCCAGCCATAGTGGAAGTCGCAGGCCAACTTCAAAATGGCAGAGGGGGAGAACGAGTTCATCCTTCAAGACCGTGTTTAGTCGATCTGCCAATGAGAAAGCTTCGCTATGTATTCCTCGGGAAGGAACCTCTTCTTGAAATATTCTAAGTCCCGCTCCTCAGCAAGAAAGACGAATGTTCTGGGGTGGAAGTCTCTATGTCAGTAGTTACAGGGACATAATGGGGGATGCTTCCTTTGAAGGTATTTGGGTCCACGTGCTTCGTGAAGAACAACAGGTCGGGTGGTGGTAAGTTTGATGCAAGGGCGGCCAAGTGTATATTTGTGGGCTACTCTCATACTTAAAAGAGATATGTGCGTTGGAGTTCGGTGGGGAAAAGATGTTTTGCGAGCATGGGTGTTCACTTCAGAGAGCCGGAACAATACTACCGACAAGAGGGAGCCCTACTCACATTAGACTCGTCATATACCAAAAGTATGAGGTTAGAGAAAGGCTAGTGATAGATCTTGGAGTTTGGCATGCAGGATCTATGGAGGAGGAACATGAGAGTGATAAGGAGCGGGATGAGGAGATTGAGAAAGAGGGGCGAGATGTGAGACCTACGACTCAGTGAGAGCTGCTGACATATAGTAGGAGGAGGAAACTGCTAGCAGTAACAGATCCAGTGCCAGCAATATTAAATCTAATGCATGTTCCTAGTCTAGCTCCTAGTCCCTTGGATATGTCGCTCCCCACTCCCGGAACACTTACATCACCACGAGCCTCAGGTGACATCCTTTCCCCCCTACTCCTACT
Source organism: Platanthera guangdongensis (assembly GCA_039583875.1). Classification (NCBI taxonomy): domain Eukaryota; kingdom Viridiplantae; phylum Streptophyta; class Magnoliopsida; order Asparagales; family Orchidaceae; genus Platanthera; species Platanthera guangdongensis. The sequence goes on from CM077164.1 coordinate 7,757,524, forward strand.
CTACCGTTATGGAGGACTACTCATAGCAATGCGGAAAATCTTCCTAATAGATATGGTTGAGACCTTGCATCCTTTGTTTCTTACGATCAAATCTCCTCTACTCATGAAATATTCACTACATCTTTGGATAATATTACTGTACCTAGCAATTGGCAGGTTGATAAAGATGATCTGAAATAGAAGACAGTCATGAAGGAAGAGATGATGGCTCTTAAGAAGAAAAAGACATGTGAGCTGGCAGAGCTGCCAAAAGACAAGAAGGCATTTGGGTGCAAGTGAGTGTTCACTGCGAAGTAGAACCCATGTAGATATGTTGAGAGCTATAAGGCTTGATTGATTGTCAAGGAGTACAACCAGAACTATGACATCGACTACAATGAGACATTTGCACCCATTGTAAAGTTGAGCACTATTAGGACTCTAATCAGCCTGACGGTGACTGGTGGATGGATGTTGCGCCAACTAGATGCGAATAATGCATTTCTTAATGGAGATATAGCAGAGGAGGTATACATGGAGATATTACCACGGTTTGACATGACCAAGATAGAATACAGAGACTGTAGGTTGAAAAAAATTTCTTTATGGACTGAAGCAGTCACCCCGCGCGTGGTTCAACAAGTTCAGGAAAGCGATGATTGTGATACGATATTACTAGATTAATGCATATCACACAATTTTTTCTAAGCAGAATGAAGGTCGCATTATCGTGCTTGCGATGTATGTGGATGACATGATCATTACGTGAGATGATGAGCATGAGATTGACTGCCTCAAGTGGGCTTTGGGCAAGGAATTTGAGGTGAAGAATCCGGGCCTCCTTAGGTACTTCATTGAGATTGAAATCACCTACGAGGCAGAGTGGATAGTCCTTTCCCAAATGAAATATGTGTTAGATCTCCTTACTAAAACTGGGATGTTGGGGTGCAAACCTTTTGTGACGCCAATCGATCAGAGGTGTAGACTGGGTGTAGAGGCCGAGGAACTAGTAGATCGTGAGATGTATCAAAAACTAATTGGCAGATTGATGTACTTAAGCCACACTTGCCCGAATATCCCATTTCCTATGAGTGTGGTGATCTGCTACATGCATGACCCAAGGAAGGGTCATATAGATGCAGTGTATCAGATTTTACGATACTTGAAGAGTGCTCCTGGGAAGGGCCTGACCTTTAGGATGAATGAACATGTGAAGATTGAGGGCTATTGCGACTCTGGCTGAGCAAGCTGTGCGGATGATAGGAGGTCCACTTTAGGCTATTGCATATTTATGAGAGGCAACCTGGTCTCCTGAATGAGCAAGAAACACTCTGTAGTAACTAGATCGATAGTAGGGGAAAGTACAGAGCCATAACATTAGGGGTTGCAGATCTCCTGTGGCTGAGAGGGATGCATGTGGAGTTGAAGTTAGATCAAGGAATTGAGATGAAGCTATGGTGTTATAGTCAGTCAGCCATCAATATTGCAAATAATACGATCAAATGAGATCGAACCAAGCATACATAGATTGATAGATTTTTTTTTATAAAGGAGAAGTTTGATAGTGGACTATTGAAGTTGAGTCACGTCTCGACCAGAGGTCAGGTTGCAGATTGTTTAACAAATGCACTCAGTTAAGAGGACATGATCAGAGGTTATAATAAGATGAGTTTAGTAAATATATTTCACCAATCTTTAGTAAGAATATTGTAATATTGATAGTATTATGTAGGCTATAAATAGTCATGCTTGTGCCATAATGAAATTATGATTTTTTTAGATCAACTTATATGCACCTGTTTTCGGTCGTGCGGGAGCAAATACAATAGTAAGATCCGCGATTTCAACGATATAGGTCTTTCGCTGAAAAATACGACCATATTTCTTAAATACGATCGTATTGAAAAGTGATCATACTATGACCTAACCAAATGTACATCGCTGAAATTGCGTTCATACGATTGTATTTACTCCCACACAAAAAGGTGTGTATATGTATCAAAAAAATTGCGTGCATGTGTCGGGGGAAAATTTTCTGGTCCGATGATCAGATCATTTTTACGGTCCGATCATAAATACCCTCTCTGCTGCGGGTCCCGCCTAATTTTGGAATTTGTTTTCCCTTCAGCTCCATTTTTACCGGAGCATTTCTCTCCACTCTTTCGGCCAGCAGCTGTTTTTCCCTCCTTTTTTTTCGGCGAGCACCTCAACTTTCTCCCTTTTCCTCTTTATCACTGAGAAGCGCAGCGCACCGCCGACGGTCCTCACAAATTTCGTCCAAACGACCTCCACTGCTCCTCTCTTTCGCTGAGAAGTGCAGATCACTGCCGACCATCCTCCTCCCTATTGCTCCCCGAGCACTTCACACATCAGCTACTCTTGATAAAGGTTGCACTGCAACTGCCACAATGGAGAAATCTAGATCATCCTTATGCAACATTTTGATAGTTAAGGTAATAGACGTGCCTTCTTGCCTTTTTTGTTGTCGATGTGATTCTTTGTACGTGTGATTCCGTTGTAGTTGTGATTTTAGTAATTTGCAATGCGAATTTTATTTTAGATGTTGTTTGAGTTATATCCGGCCGGAATTTGTTTTACTTGTATGCTAACTGGGTTATTCTCCCACCGGATTTTACACTGTTGTATCTGCTGCCGATTTTGACTGTTTTCTTCGGCCCAGTTAGTGAATGTTGTCCAGTTAGAATTTTTGTTAGTATTCAAAAACGGAATGCACGGCTCGATGTCTTTTATAAGTCCCACATATGATGAAACTAGTTGTTATTCAAAAATGCAATGCACAGCTTTCACAAGTGTCATCAAATGTGGTATCTTGGTAATTCTCCGGTCGGATGTCTTAAACGAATTACTTTTACTATTTATACGCATGAGAATGATGATGTTGTTTTTCCGACTGTTTACTTCGATGAGAAAGCCTGCAATATGTACAAAGAGTATGCTCACAAAATTAGATTCAGTGTGCGCAAAGAACATATCCTATATTGGACGAATACTATGATTGTCAAAGCGAGACAATTTTCATATGCAAAAATAGGGTTTGAACGATTGAATCTGGAGAAGGTTGTGCAAAGAAAATTCTGCAAACTTGATGCTCGTACAGATTGCTTGGCTTACATGCATTTCACTGCTAACATAGAGGATATGAATTGGGAGGTGGTAATATTTATAGATAAACACAATCACCCGCTCCAGAGAATGACAGTCATTTCTTGATATCTCGTCAGAATATATCTGATGTTCAGGGAAGTCTTCTGAAGGGTATGACCAACACTGAGATCAAAACAATTCAAGTATACAACTTCATGACTGATAAAGTTGGTGGATACAAAAACATTGAGCTTTGTAAAATAGATTCGCACAATTACATACAACGAGAACGAGGAGCCCTGATAGGAAGCGATATTGCCACGAGCTTGCTGAAAATACTTAAGGAAACACAAATAGAAGATAGCATATTTTTTACGATGTCCAAACATACGAGTTATGACGTCTAACTAATTTTTGCTGGATGGATGACCATAACAAGATTGATTATGATTCGTTCGGGGATGTTATTATATTTGATACCATGTACCGGTTGATTGAATATAATTTGGCCTTCGTTGCAGATGAAACCATCGAATCTTTCTCCCTGATTTTTGATACATTTTTGAAATTTACCAGTGGAAAGCAATCAAACACTATTTTTACATATCAAGATCAGATGATGGCCGTTGCAAATGCAAGAGTTTTTATACCATTAATCGACACCGTCTTTGTCAGCGACATATTTCGAAGAAAGCCCCATCAAAGTTTCCATCTTTCAACAATGATAAGAGTGTCAGATCTTTATTTTATCACTGCATGAGCAAATGCGGCGATAATGTTGAGTTTGATTCACATTGGAGTGAAATGATTTCAAAAGACAACTCGGAGGATAATATATGACTTTCTAATCTACACAAAGTTAGACGTAAATGATCTACTGCGTTTAATAAAGACATTTAAGACCTTGACATTCTATCTACTCAGAGAAGCGAATCTACGAACGATGTTGTACATGAGTACGCAAAACCAACAAGTTCTCATGTTGAGTGTTATTATGAGATAGAGCAGATGATTTCATTGTAACGTAGATTTGAACATGATGAAAATTTCAAGTACAAGCACGGTATCATCACTTTAAAAGTTAAAAACTGTCCTCTACCTCCACTGCCTCGCGTTGTCGAGGATTTAGGGCAAGATCTGTTTTCTCCGGCGAGAGATTTTTCGCGGCCAGGGTTTGAGCGGAGCAGATTTGAACTTCGAAGGCGGAAATGAAAGTTCTTCTACCTCCTTTGCGCTCGCGTGGCCGAAGTGTCAGAGCACGATTTTTTTTTCTCCGGCGATTGGTTTTCCCGGCGAGGGTTTAACCAGAACAGTTTTGATTTTCGAAAGGCGAAAAGGGAAGACAAGGTTGAAATGATGGTGGAGTCTAGCTATAAGAAAATGCCTTTATCCTTGGACTATAAAAACGATCTGAAAGTCGGACCCAAAATATCTACGAATATGTCTGTGCGGGTGAAAAGTTTTTCTTGCGCTATCCGGTGTCAAAGAAAGGAACACTGGTAGCGCAGGAGCCATTGGACGGGCTTTTAAAATTTTTGCTTTGTTTGTTTTTTTTATTTTTATAAAACACAAACATTAAATTTAAAGTTTGGCGGCTTGTATTTAATCCATTTCTAGAGAATGGAAAGCTACACTTACCGACTAATTAAACCGGGTTCTCAGCTCCGGCGGTCTGAATAGCTCCTTGATTCTCAGAAATCCGTCCATGTCCGCTCGAAGTATGCTTCTGCAAATTTGCTAAACCCTAGCTATTATCTCTTCTCCCGCCCTTCTTTCCATCCTTCCATGCGCGGGAACAGAGCTAAGAAGCGCAAATTCAGTGCTTGAACTTGATCTCAGAGGAAGAGTGCAAGAGGATAATGGCTTCTCTGTTCAAGGTCAGCCCCTTCGACGTTTCTTTTGTAATTTTTAGATTAATTTGATACCTCTTTGTTGACATATGGAGTTATTACTGATTCCATGATTAATTTCTTTTGGTTTTTATTCCGCCATTTTACTGTTCCTCGAAGGATCCGAATAAGCTCTCCGCGTATAGGGACAGGAGGTTTCACGGTACCCAGGAAGAGTACGACCTTACTTTGCAGACCTCGACAACACTTTACTTGGGCAATTTGTCATTCTACACCACCGAAGAGCAGATTTATGAACTCTTCTCCGGTGCTGGAGAGATCAAGAAGATAATTATGGGGTTGGATAAGAACACCAAGACTCCCTGTGGTTTTTGCTTCGTACTGTAAGATTTCGTCCACCCTCAGATCTATGCGTAGGTGTGTATTGTGCAATCACCATTACACACCTTCTCATTTAAACTTGAAGATTTGTTATTATTTACTCACTATTTGATAGAGATGATGAGGTTGTGCATTGTTGTTGCTGTTCTTTGCATGTTGAAATGCCGTCCAGGCTCGAAATACAATGAAGATGAAGCAACCCAAGGGAGATGTAGCGGCGCGCAGAGCACTTGGTTTGACATTAATATATGTGTAGGTTCACAACATAGGAGAGCTATAATAGAAGGCACAACAATGATATAGTGTAAACAATTCAAACTAGTTCTTCTATTCAGTAATTACCCAAGACACTCATCTCTGACATAGGGGGAATCCTTAATTGCATAGTTCAAATATACTTCACTTCAGATATAAACTATAAATCTTACTCCCGTGTGAGTTTCTCACTGGCTTGAATCAAGTTGCTATCATCGATCCAAAACATCATCATCTTCAACATAGTTGGGGATCAAAATCAGCTATAGTGTAGCCTGGTGCCCAAAGGCATCCCCACACAACGAGGGTCCGGGGAAGGGTCCCACCACATGAGTGAAATGTAGGCAAATCTTACCATGCATTTTTTGCAAGAGGCCGCTTGCAGGTCTCGAGCCCATGATCTCAAGGTCACACGACAACATCTCAACAGGTGCGCCAAGTCTCCCTTCGGATCATAATCAACTCTACTTACAAAAATACCTCCTTTGTTGAGTTCAAGCTGACATCCTCATCGATGATAGTTTTCAAACCATGGGCCTCTATTACCCATTACACATCCTCATTGCTTCCTGCATGTGCGCGCAACTCACTTGTTTTTTTTGCAGCGTACACACGCACCTATCGGTGCAAGTCCGCGATGATCTTCCACGTGACCACGTCTTGATCTGTCTACATATGGCATATGATTTCTTTTGCATTCTGCTATTCATATCAAGTGGTATTTATAGCCTCCAAAATAAGGTATCGAACTCCTAAATATCTTAGCACTAAATCCACACACAAACTTTGGACTAGTGCAACACTTTTTGCACCAAAAAAGTTCTTAGAACACAATTTAAGGCAAATATTTCAACATGCGTGAAGAAGAATTTGCGGACATATATGTTGCAAAGTTATGTCTGAGATTTTGAAAATAATTTACTTTTCAAATTGTCATACGATTACATGGGAAGTAATTGTTTTATAGCGTTTTTTTGTTTTTTCAATCTAAAAAGAAAAAAATATTTTACAATGTTGCTATAATTTTTACATGTTTTATGATTACTTAGGAGTGGATGTTATATAATCATTTTTTTTCAATAAAAAAAGAAGAAAGATGATATGTTACATTGTTCAGATAAATTATACAATTTTACATGTTTTTCGATTTCATGGGAGTTAATCTTTTATAGCCATTTCTAATTTTTAGTCTAAAAAGAAGCAATTTTTTTACATTGTTGAGATAAATTTTACATGTTTATGTTAGAACCTAGTGATAACACTATTATTTATGGCTATAGCAGCTGTTGCGGAATTGTAATGGAAATCTACGGCCTATATTATCATAGTTAGATATTCAAATTGATTGTGTAATTAAGTATTCATTAAGGTCCCACTTGGTCTTTTCAGTGGATACTTAACTACCAGTTGGATAAAGCAAAACCTGGGTGCGTTCTTATTTCTTGGAAAACAACACCATCCATGGAAACTATGTATTGAATGCAAATTCCATAGGGCATGGGATAAGCTTCAACCTGCTGTACCTAATATCATGTTATGGTTCACCATGTAGTTTGATGGTTTGTGTTTTATCATTTGTGTTAGAAATATCATTGCAGAGAGTATATAATTTTCCCATAAGCTAAATAGAATCTGTCCATCATTAGCATTTTGGAATAGTTAATAAACCCATCATTTAAACCATTGAAATTATGACAGGGTACATGTGTCCTTTATAAACAACTAATCTATTTGAAAAGTTATTATTCCTATGACTTGCACTTTTTTTGTATCTACCTTAGAGCTGTCACTTAGAACCAAGAACCATAAATCGAATTGGAACCGCATAGAACTGAACCGCTAGTGAATTATTTTGGTCTAGTTTGAATTTTGAAACCGTGAAAAAATGGTTCTAGTCTGATTCCTTTATATCATTACCTGGACTGGAACCGAAACCGGGACCACAACCAACATGTTTCTAATGGTTCCGAAATTTTAGGCCCTATCCGAACCTGACCGAATCATAACTGAGCCGTCAAACCACAACCAATTTTCATTTAATACATGTACTATAAATAAAATTAAAAGAAAGACAATTTAATTTAATATTTGAACTATATCAATTTGATCTAGTCCTCGTTTGAGGGATTTTTTTGTTTTGTTTTCATGCGAGGAAAATGAGATTATTCTGTTGACAATGTTTGAGAACGCAACCAAGACAAAACTCCATTTATTAAAAATGCCACATCAAGCCTTTAGAGAGATTTTACATTAGAGCTAGGAGTTCCAGTTCCGTGAAAAGAACGTCGTGCTTCCCGTATCATCTCCAAATCCAACAATTTTTGCTTTCCAGTAACTAGTAGAAAAACGCCGAGATCTGTCACAGGTCTTCTTCCTCTCTGTCGACGTCTCATTCATGTTCCAACGTCCTCCCCAACGACGAGGACCCTGTTCCACTTCGTCTTGCTTCCCATAGGAACCCTATGGCAACCTTAATAGGAAATTAGGGTAGTGGGGTCATCTGCATTGAAGAGTGTGTTCGTTTTGAGCTCACATAGTGTCGTTGAATGAAGATGGGTGTGAGTAGACAATTGCAATGACAGTTAATAATAAAAGAAATGGAATTTGGGGAGTTACATGGCTATTTTGTGGATGCATTTAATGGAAAATGCAACCACCTAAAAGTTTTTGGTGTGTTGGCCGGCAGGTGGAGTGAGTGGATAATGGGCCGACCTGGTGGGAAAGTGTAGTTGTAGACTTGGACACCTAGATTCAACGAAATCGGCATCGTGACGAGATTGCTAAAAGTTGATTTTTTTTGAAATGTGCATAAACAACCCATAAAAACAAAGAAATGTCTTGTCGTCGTTTTGAATGCGACTACAGATCCAATTCGTACATACGAGTACAAACCCATACAAAGTTGGGCAGGTTATGATAATGCTCGGTCCGCCCTTGAACTATGATCTTTATTAGTCTCAAGTAATGTTGGTTCATTAGGAATAGGAACCGAGACAAAATCAAACCAGAAATGCAGAATATGGCCTAACCAATAGTGGATAATTTGGTTTTGGTTCTTGTTGAACAAAAATCGAAATCGTAGACACGATGGTTTCAAAAAATTATGTTGGATATAGAACCGGTTACACCAAATAAAATTATGGTTTTAATTTGAAGAACCGTTACCTTGACGGTTTGGTTCTTGGTTTTAATGGAACGAGAATAGAGTTGGAACTACGACAACTCTAATCTTCCCACTGACTTTTTACATTTGCGAGCAATGGTCCAGAAAAATCCTCGGATTGGGGTTAAGACAATTGACCAACTCTAAATCCTAAATCCTAAACTAGATTCAAGCAACTAGTGCGTCACAATAGTATCAAAGCATTTAAACAACTAGGAGTGCATCAGTAAATTAAATAGGTTGGGTTTGTGTGTTACCAGTGGTTTCAATTCTTAAATCACACATTTGCAACGGAAGTGGAAGTCACGAGGAGTTGGCGAAGATGAAACATTACTTAGATACATGTGGGGCAAGTTTGAGACCTGATAAATTTGGACTATCAGATCATCATCAGAAGACAATTGACCAGCTAGCCCATGGCAAATTGGTCGGTTTAGCCTATAAATCTTTTAGTCTTTTCTTATTAGTATTGTTAGAAAAAACAATGTAAAGGCCCATGTTTTGGCCTATTTGTGTATTTTTTTCCTATTTGTTTTAGTCCCACATTTTGGATTTGCGATTTTTCTCTCTTCTTTCCCTATACATTTGTACTCATACTTGTATTTACATACTGAAGAAGGATATACAAGATTTTCTACATGATATCAGAGCTAGGTTCCGCTGTGGGCGGTTAGTGTTCTTCTGACCGCGGTTCTCCTTCTACCTTTGCGGTCTCCGGTTCTCCCTCTTCTTCTAACTGCAGCCGGTTTCTCCCGTGAAACCGCAAGCCTTTGTGCGGTCTTCCAGCTTTTCTAACCGCAACCCTTTGTGCGGTTAGTCTTCTTGAAACCGTAATCTGTGTGGTTTCGTGTTTTCTTCTCCCTCCCTCCCGTCTGATCCCCACCCTCTCCATTTTATAGGGATCTCTCTGGGCCCCACATCCATTCAGACCGCCCCGGTCTTGGAATCCTAACCGCCCGCTGTGTTCTTCCGGCCTACTCTTGCCGCCTTGACTACCCGCTGCAGCCTCTTGCAAACTCGCGCGGTCCTCTTCCTCTTCTCTCGACCCCCGTTTGTCGCGCGGGCTGGTCTTGCGCGGGATTCTCTTCTACCCGCTGGGCTTCTCGTCTTATCTACCCATTGTACTTCTCTTCTGCCCGCTGCGGTCTTGCTCCCCTACCCGCTGTGGTCTTGTTCTCTCTTGCCGTCGCGGGCTTGCTCTGTATATCTGCTAGCGACATCTCTCTCGGCCTTCTCTAGTCGCTGTCTGCTGTGTTGTTCGCTGCGACCTCCTGTCCAACGGTTTTATCTTATCTAGTTGCTGCGGATTTTCCGTCGCCGCTGGTCGCTGCGACCTTCCCTGCCTCCTGAAGTCCGCTGCAGATTCTTCTCTTGTCACTGTTGCTCTCTGCTCGCCGCGATCTTCTCCTCTGGTCGGTGGCCGCTGCTAGCCGGTCGCTAGCTATTCTGTCTGTCGTGACCTGTGCTGCTTCCGCTCTGCTCCCCGTTGCTTCTCGCTCGGCTCCCCGTTTCTTCTCGCTCGGACTGCTCCCTGTGTTCACCGGGGTTCCTCTTGCCGGCCTTTTCTTCTTCCCGAGCGGGCTGTCTCCCTTTGCCCGCTTACCCGCTTGTCAGTTAACCACTTATCTTAACCGCCTGGCATGGGTTCTTCTACTGTGACCTCTGTTCCAACTGGGGCGGCTGTCCCCGTCCCTGAAGTCCGTGACGAATTGAGGATTACCAATATTTCCCTCACTGGGAAGAAGAACTTTGTGGAGTGGGTCCATTCAGTTCGCTGAGTCCTTCAGTTCAAAGGATTTTTACATCATTTAACCCAGGATGTTCCTTCTGCACCTACCAACGGCTGGCTTCGTAACGATGGTCATGTTCAAACATGGCTTCTCAACTCCCTTGATGGCGAACCTTACCGCATGACCATGTATCACGAGACGGCTAAGACGATTTGAGATGAGCTCCATTCTCTTTACTCAGATAAGGATAGTCTTCAGCACCTCTATGACATCATCACCGATCTCCATAGCCTTGACCCCGCAGTGCTGCTGACTTAACCTCCTTTGTTCGGTCCAAGACGTTGGTTGAAGCCTGGATTCACCATCAGCCCCCTACTACGGATCTCGCTACCCAACGCTCTCAAAAGGAAGCAGTCGGTATTGCCATGATGATGGCTCGTGTCCCGCCTCATCTTCAGAGTGTTCGGGCTCAGATCCTCTCATCTGCTGCTACTCCCTTATTCTCTGATGTGTGCTCCATGCTGTTAAAAGTTTCACCACCTCTTGATACTATCGGGCCTCCCTCCCCTCCTCTTCTTCAACACTCTTCGACGCCATTACTACCTCTCCCTCCCCCTACTCGTGGAGGACGTTCAGGCTCTCGGGGAAGGGGACGAGAAGGCCGGCCGCGGCCTAAGTGTTCTTTCTGTGGTAAGTATGACCATCTTGTGGCCGCCTGTTACCGCAAACATGGTCTCCCTCCTCGTCCAAATGCTTCTGTTGCTGCCCTCAGCACGTCGACCACTCGTGCTGATCTTGACGAAGTCCGCCTCCAGCTCCAACAACTTCAAGGGTTGCTCCACAACTCGCCTGCCTCTGTTGCCTCTGTCTCTAATGAAAGTATCACTTGTCTCTCCACTAGTCCGCACTGGATAGTGGATTCAGGTGCTACTCACTATATCACATCCCTGAAGCCACCCCGATACTTGGATTCTCCACATTCAAAGTTTGTCACCGTCGCCAATGGCAACGCCGCTCCTGTCTCCGGCTCTGCCGACATACCAATCAATCCTTCTATTTCTCTTTGCTCGGCTCTCCATGTCCCGAGCCCTCCCTTTAATTTACTGTCTGTTAGTCGCCTCACTGCAGATTTGGATTGTTCTATCACGTTCACCCCTTCTTCTTTTTGATGCAGGATCGCAGGACACAGAGTATCATTGGTAGAGGACGATTACAAACCGGGCTCTACCTCCTTGGTGTCTCTCCTACCATTCTCTCCTCCGTCTCCTCAGTTGACTGACATCGGCGTCTTGAGCATGCTCCGCTTCCCGTTCTCCAGAATGCACTTCTTGATGTTCCGCTTAACGTTTTTTCCTGTGATTTATGTATTCTGGGGAAACAACATCGTTTCTCGTTTCCCCCTCATTGCACCCGGAGCTCTGCTCCTTTTATGTTAGTTCATTCTGATATTAAGACCACTATAAAATAGCAAGTGTATTTGATTATTATTATTTCATTACTTTCATTGATGATTATTCTCGCATGACCTGGTTGTACCTACTTTGTGACCGCTCCGAACTTCCTCGTGTGTTCCGTGCTTTCATTCTTGAGACTCACACTCAGTTTGTCGATAAATTCAAAACGCTTTGGACAGATAATGTTTGCGAATACACTAGTCATGAATTCGATACTATCTCCTCTGAATTTGTGATTATTCATCAGACTTCGTGTTCCTATACTTCTCAACAAAATGGTGTGGCTGAGCGCAAAAATAGGCATCTTTTGGATGTTGTTTGCTGTCTCATGATTCAAATGCATGTTCCCAAGACGTATTGACATTTTGTGATTTCCAGGCATGCTATCTCATCAACTGTCTCCCTTCCTCCGTCATCAACAACGCCACCCCGTTTAGTCCCCTCTTTCCTTCTACACCACCATTCCCTCTTACCTCTCACACATTTGGTTGTACTTGCTATGTTCATCATCTCGGGCCCTCCACTGACAAGTTCAATCCTCGGGCAGACAAATATATGTTCGTCGGTTACTCCCGTACTCAAAAAGGGTATGTTTGCCACTCCCCCACTACCCGCAAGGTGACTGTCTCGGCAGATGTTACCTTTCTTGAAGATCAATCATTTTTTTACTTCATTACCACCTCCTCCATTGCCACCATCACCTCGACCTGTCATTTCGGTTACGTCTTCTCCACCACCACCACTTCTCATCAACGTTCTTGTTCACTACCAACCTCCTCTTCTTCGTGTCTACACTCGCCGCCCTCCTCGTTTCGTCGACCCACTGCAGCCGGCTTCAACCTCTGGCACTCTGCGACCTGCTGATCCGACACCGGCTTCCACCACCCATCTTATGGCGAATTACGTATCCTTACATCGCCTGTCCCCGACGCTTCAGGACTTTGCCACTACATTATCCTCGATTTTTGTCCCTAATTCTGTGCAGGAGGCTCTCCAACACTCGGGCTGACGTTCAGCCATGGACGAAGAAATGACTGCTCTCTGGGCAAATTACACGTGGAATCTGGTCCCTCTTCCTCTAGGATAGACCCCTGTTGGCTGTAAATGTGTCTTTGTCATCAAACATGCTCCTGATGGCACAATTGACCGTCTTAAAGCCCGATTGTGGCTTGCGGATTCACTCAACAACAGGGCCTTGACTATGAAGAAACCTTCTCTCCGACAGCGAAACTCAACACGGTTCGTGTCCTCCTCTCCGCTGTTGTACATTGCCAGTGGCCATTACATCAATTGAATATCAAGAATGGTTTTTTAAATGGAGATCTTCAAGAGACAGTCTACATGCAACAACCTCTCGAGTTTGAGACCACGGGGGATTCCCAAGTTTGTCATATTAAGAAGTCAATTTATGGTCTCAAACAATCCCCTCGGGCATGGTTCGATAAGTTCAATAAGGTTGTTCAGGAGGTTGGTTTTACTCGGAGCTCGACAAACTTCTTTCTGTTTACTCGACATCGAACAACCGGAACAGTTCTTCTTTTGGTGTATGTGATGACATCCTAATCACCAGAGATGATTCAAAGGGAATACAAGTAGTCAAACAACACCTTAGTTCCGTGTTTCAAACAAAAGATCCGGGGAACCTTCAATATTTCCTTGGCCTTGAGATCGCAAGGCGTCTCGATGACCTCGTTCTATTTCAACGGAAGTACTGTCTCGACCTTCTTCAGGATGCTGACTATTCTGGTTGCAAGCCGGTTAACACTCTTATGGTTGCCAATCACAAGCTGTGTGCACAAGCTTCTGATGCAGATCTTCTTCTTCCAAATCAAGAATACTATCGACGACTTGTTGAGAAATTGATTTACCTAACGATCACGAGACCGGACATATCCTTTGTTGTTGTGGTGGTCAACTGATATGTCTCATCTTCAGGCCGTCGAACGCATCCTGAGATATCTAAAAACTGCTCCTGGTCAAGGGCTGACATACAAAAACCCCTTCTTCTACTCCAACATTGGTTGCATATTCAGATGCAAATTATGCGGGTTCCCTGGATGATCGACGTTCTACCAGCGGATTTTGTATCTACTTTGGAGGTCACCTTGTTACCTGACGCAGTAAGAAACAAGCTGTAGTTGCTCGATCTTCAGCTGAAGCGGAATATCGATCGATGACATTTGCTGTATCCGAGCTTACATGACTTGGAAGTCTCTTAAGTGATATGAGAGTAAAACTTTCCTCACCAGCTACCTTACTCTGTGACAGTCAAGCTGCTAAACACATAGCTAAGAATCCGATCTTTCATGAAAGAACGAAACACATTGAAGTCGATTGTCATTTTGTTCGGGAAAAAGTTCGAATGAAGAAACTGGAATTGAGACATGTTCCGACTACAGACCAAGTGGCTGACATTCTCACTAAGGTTCTATCAAGTGCTCTATTTTATCAGTTCTTGTCCAAGTTGAGTTCCTACGACTTGTACGCTCCAGCTTGCGGGAGAGTGTTAGGAAAGACAATGTAAAGGCTCATGTTTTGGCCTATTTGTGTATTTTCTTCCTCTTTGTTTTAGTCTCACATCTTGGATTTGAGATTTTTCTTCTCTTCTCTCCCTATATATTTGTACTCATACTTGTATTTATATACTGAAGAATGATATACAAGGTTTTCTACGAGTATAATTAGGAGTTTGACGTGTTCTTTTCTATTAGGGCCCGTTCGTTTGCACCGTTTTCATAGCCCGTTTTCATTTTGAATTTTTGAAGTCCCAATGTTGTTGTTCGTTTGCCTCTGTTTTGGTCAGTTTTCGTTTTGACTCAAAACCCCACGTTTTCACTCCTTCATTAAACCCCCCTCTCTTAAAACATACCTAATCCCCTGCGTTTTCACGCGTTTTGGTAAAGGTACGCCTCCTTCCCGCGAAAAAGCTGCGGAAACCCTCCCGCGCAGTGAATTTTCTCCGACCAACACCGTGCGCTAATCTCCTCCCGACAAAGGCCCCGACCACCGCCACCACGTTGCTCCGGCGGCGGTGGCGGAGGAGCAATGGAGTGGAAGGAAGGAATGGGGCACTGACAACGCGTTCACAGTGCCTCAACTCTACTGCGTTCCGGGGAGCAACAAGAGGCAGTTCTGGCCATCGGCTTGGTATTTCTAAGTAAGATTGCTGAGCCATGTACTCTGTTTTGAACAAAGGTAGAACTGGTTGTAGTTTTCCTATGATATTTCTACAGTAGACGGTGTTAACCAGTCACGATTTCCGCCATTTAGTTTTCTTTTGTAATTTCGAAAGCAGCGAATGTAAGGAGCGAACCAGAACGTAATATATGCACGAGGTAACAAGGGATGTCCCCTGTTACAAAAAATGCTTCTTCAAAAAATGAGGTGATTTCTTCCGAGCATGTTGATGAAAACTCAATCGAGCCTTCTTCCTCTAATTCGAAATCTAAACATTGCTCTGAATATTCTGAAAGTTCTGACTCCGATTGTTCTGAGAAATCCCAAAATTCTGCACCATCAGAAATCATTTTGGAGATTTGCTTGCTGCTAGGGGAGTTGGAAATCCCCAGCTCAAATTTGAAAACAATGTGCAAACGAACATAAGTTTTCGTTTTGCCTCAAAACGGATTTGAAAACCATGTTGCAAACGAACAGAAGTATTCGTTTTACTCGAAAACGAAAACACTTGATTTTTCGTTTTGAAGCAAAACGAAAACGGTAAATGAAAACGGTGCAAACGAACGGGCCCTTAATAGTGTTATTTGTAATCCCTTTAAATTAAGAGAGTTAGTTGCCTTGCATTATGTCTGCCTGGTTGTCTCTTTAAACACAAGTGAATTAAGGATTTAGGTAAAGTGCATTATGTAACAGTAGTTTGTCAACCAAGACAACAAAATTAAGTTTTTAGTAACCACTTGGTTATATGATTGCCTTATAATCTTTTTTACTCGAGTTAATCAAAATACTCCTTCCTTGGTCATCCCTGTTTTCCCATCGAAGTTATGGATTCAATTTTCTTGATAATTGATAGTTCCACCACATTAGTGTATGTGGTTGTCGAGGTCTTCTTAGCATCTCCTCACTTTGTCCTCATTTTTTGTGCACTTTCAAACAAATTCAATCTCAATGACACCTCGGTTTTTTGTGTGGGGCGCGACTGTGTCACAAAATTGACCGTTTGACATCTTGTGTCGCATTAGCTTCTTTCCGGGAACTCATTAGGCTTTTGGCACATCAATTTTTGGACTTGCCATAGTTCCCCGGCACCTAGCCGAGCAATCTTCAAGATCTGCAATGATAGAGTTATAAACATTGTTGGAAGATTCATACTTACAGACTACTTGTTCTTTTTGCCCATTTAGTCTGCCTTCATCTCCTCGTGTTCGTTGTGAAAGCATCAAAGTACTTATGTTAAGACCCGATGAGAACAATCAATCGGAATGGGGAGGGTAGGAGGAATGACATGCGATTCCTTGTGTGCTAGGGTTTCTACTGTGAGAAAGGATTTCACTTATGGCTCTATACCTTTTGTATCCAAGATATCTCATAACACTTATGCGGAGACTATTTGCAGTTTCCGACTAGTAACCCTTAACCTTTAAACACGAAATAAAATACAATTCTACTTGTAATAAAATAAAGCACGTCCAATTCTCCATCACTCCACGAATAGACCCTCCAAACTTGAGCAAACTTCTCACTCTTCTAACTTTTTGATTAAGCTTTCAACTATCCTTGTAGTGACTTTAGTACCTTGTAAGCCTCCCTTAGTGTTTCATAATCACCACTCGATTGGCCGACGCAATTAGGGTTGATATCGAGTCGAGTTCGAACGATTTTGGCTCGTCTCGAAATCGGCTCGAAATCGACTCGAAATCGACTCGAAATCGAAATTGATTTCGAGTTGAGTCGATTACGAGTCGGCTCGAAATCAAATCGAGTCGGCTCGAAATCAAACCAAGTCGACTCGAAATTGAGCAATTTTTTGTTTTATTCCTTGTTTGCTTAAAATTAAATTGGGCACCTATAAATTTTGCAAATGAAACACTTAAAACCTTTATTTTTTTTATTTAAGTTTAAATTTTATTATTTTTAAGTTTAAAATAAGAATATATTAATAAATACATAATTTTTTAAATTAATTCGAGTTGATTCGAATCATATTTCGAGCGATTCAGGGCTGACTCAAAATCGACTCGAAATCAGATTCGAGTCAAATTGAATCGAGTCAAATGGAGTCAAATCAATTTTAACCGATTCCGATTCGGCTCAATTTCCGAACGATTTTCAAGCGATTTTCGAGTTTCAAATAATATGCTCAGCCCTAGACGCAATGCAAGATGATATACCCCAAGTGGGAGCCATCACGTCCCTTAATTTGGTCGGTTGGTCCCTCTTCTTCTCTCTCTTCGTCCGACCTGCCATGCTCGTTAACAATGTTGTAGTTGTTCCCCTTGATGGACATCTAAGTATCAATAATATCACTTGAATTTACCTATCTATAATATCAACTGTTAAGGACTTGTCCACTTGAGAACGTTGCGTTTAGGCTTAGCTCCTTTTCGTGACCTTTGTAGTAGTTAAGTCAGTGACACTTCAAGGAACCCACAGTGAGAAGAGCAAGAAAACACTTTGGCTTCATTTGTTTTAGCGGTGGCGGGTCGATCCGGCAGGTGGAAACAAAGAGTTCGAACTGGAGGTGGGAGGTGGCTGCTCCAAACAGAGCTTTTTGGGGCGTTTCTCAAGGCGGGCGGGTGGAAATGGAGCAAACGCCGCCAGATGTTCAGTTGTTTACCCTCCTTTCGGCGGCGTTTGCCCAAAACGGAGCTGCGAAACACCCAAACAAATAGAGCCTTAGTGATTGAGAGGTCAAGAGAATAGTCGAGAAATTTTGTTTTTCTTGGAGAATTGAATGCTTACAAAGAAGGGGACCTTCCCCTTATATAGACTCCATGGAGTTCTCCCTCCAATTGATGGAAGGATGTAAATTACAATTTTCTTTAGATTATACTATATTATTCTCTTATGTAAATTCTTCATAAACCACAAAGAACCATTCTAGAATGTTCCATGAGACTATCTTAGAACACTCTTGTTAATCTGAAATACTGCGACTTTAGCAAGAGTCAACCAGTTTCAGATGGAGTCAAGAGCCCTTTGACGCCAAGCCGTTCGGGTGGACACCCTCTAGAGACCGTTCCAGCTTGTTCTTCCAGTCTTTTAGTTAGGGAGGTTACAATCTGTTGTAACCGCACCCTCTCTCCTTTGCCCGATTCTCCTGTACCTTAGGCCACCTATAATTTAAGAATCTGCCCGTTCGGGCAGACCCTAATTAGTGTAAAAAGGTTGTCATAGTACCCATAAAGGCATGCTGAAATTGAGCCCATGCCTCCTTGTTGGTGCGGTTTCAATTTCCTGTCCCTCTCCGACGTCTCAGTTTTTGTTATTTGGTTGTAATTTTGCAATATCTTTTGTTAAGTAATTCAATCACCCACAACTAGTGTTGTTCGTAGCTGTGGGAAATCTGGTGTCGGCTGCTTACTTGCAACAATCTTCTCCTCACTCCCCTCTTTCCTTTCTTTGACTCTTTGCGGTTAGTAGTTGGTCACTTGCAGCCCCTGAATTCCCTCGTCTTTGGCAGTTCGCAATTGAGCATTGAGGTTGGGTACAAGTGATAAACACAAAGATGAAATAATAGTTGCACTTATCTTGGCGGTTTCTCCGCGGAAGCAGAGGGACTCGTAGGACAGTGCAACTACAAGATCAAGGCCGCGAAAACTTCCTGATGATGTGAGCGCCCTCGATGAAGTGTGGGTGCGGAAGGACCTCCAGGTTCTGCATATCATAGGCACGCAGTTGAATAGAGGTGTGTCGGTCGCTCACAAGGCCTATAGTGATCTTCTCGTCGGCTTAGCTCATGTAGGTATAGAGCACGTTCCTCTGCAAGACTAGAATTTGCTTGGATGATTTCAGAAATTTTTTTACTAACTTGTGTGTAATGAACATGTTAAGGGAAGACTAGGGGAGAAGACAACTAGAGAGATCTAGGAGACTAAGGGAGAAAATTAGGGTTTGAGGAGGAAGGAAGAACTAACCTGATAACACTCTTCATAACCCTCCAAAGGGGGCTGCCCGGATATATATATATCCGGGCATGGAGGGGCCGGCCGGCCCCTCCCAAGGGGGCTGAACCGGGTGGGTTCAGCCCCTGGCCGGCCGGTTCACTGGGTGGGGGCTGAACCGGAAGGTTCAGCCCCGTTGTGTAGCGCGTCCTTGCTCCTCCGAACATAGTGGCGACCCGTAAAGCGTAACGGGGGCGTAACATTCCCCTCCCCATCAAGAGCCAACTTGTCCGCAAGTGGGTAATCCGGGTAGAGCTCCTTGAAATCGAAGAAGTCGACCCAAGAGTTGTGTGCGGACGGCAAATGCTGCCATTGGACCAAGAGCTCGGGCCGGTATTCCGTGCCCCGAATCTTCCACCTGTGCCGTAAGATATCCTCTGGAAGCGGACGCAGCTCGCCCGCAGGCGTCACCTCAGGTAAGAAAGAGCTTGGCTGAACATGCGGACCCAACTTCCGCTTAAGCAAGGAGACGTGGAAGGTAGGATGAATGCGGGAACCCGCCGGCAAAGCCAACGTATACGCCACCGGCCCCACCCTGCTGATGATCCGAAAGGGGCCGTAGTAGCGCGGAGAAAGCTTATGATTGCCCCGACGAGCCACAGACAACTGCCGGTAGGGCTGGAGCTTGAGAAAAACTTCATCGCCCACGGCGAACTCCCGCTCCGTGCGGTGTTTGTCCGCCTGGGACTTCATGCGGTCCTGTGCCACGCGGAGGTTCTCCCGAAGAGTGAGTAACACACGATCCCGATCCAACAGAGCTCGGTCAACCGCCGGAAGGGCAGTGCTGCCGGGTTCATAGCTGGCCAAGGTCGGCGGAGGCCGTCCGTAAACCACCTCAAACGGAGTCATCTTGCTGGCTGAATGATAGGATGTATTGTAACAGTACTCGGCCCAGTGTAACCAGTCCGGCCAACTCCGAGGCTCATCCATCACAAAGCAACGGAGGTATGTCTCGACACCCCGATTGAGGACCTCCGTCTGACCATCTGACTGCGGATGATTGGCCGTGCTGAAGTGTAAGCGGGTACCCTGCAACCGGAACAGCTCCCGCCAGAACCCACTGACGAAGGTGGGGTCACGATCCGAAATAATGGCCCGAGGGAGACCATGTAGTCTAACAATCTCACGAGCAAAGAGGGCGGCCACAGAATCCCCGGAATACGGATGGCTGAGGGCCAGAAAATGACCATACTTGGAGAGCTTATCGACGACCACCAGAATGACGGACTTGCCTTTCGACTTAGGCAGACCATCAATAAAGTCCATGGAAACCGTGTCCCAGACAAGCTGTGGAATATCCAATGGCACGAGGAGACCGGCAGGAGAAGTACTCTCATATTTCTGCCGCTGGCAGATGTCACAGTGGCGAATAAACTGCTGTATATCCCGTCGCATGCCGGCCCAAAACACGTTTGCGCGCGCCCGCTGGAGGGTCCGGAGCACCCCCGCATGTCCTCCTGTGGGAGACGAGTGGAACTCATGCATCAGAACCGTCTTCCAAGCCGAATCCGCGGGGACGACCACCCGTCCCCGATAGTAGAGCCGGCCGTTACACAAGTGATAGCCGGGAGGGCCCGTCGCGCCCCGCTGTAAAGAGTCCACCAACGGCCGAAGCGTGTCCGACCGCAACACCTCTTCCTGAATATCCGCCAAAGAGTCAACCAGGGGCCCGGAAATATTGGAGAGAACAGCCTCGGGGAGACGAGAGAGGGCATCGGCGACCACATTCTCGGTGCCGCGGCGATAGACAATCTCATAGTCGTATCCCAGAAGCTTTGTAACCCATTTTTGCTGGAGAGGCGAAGAGACCCGTTGGTCCAGAAAGTGCTTCAGACTCTGGTGGTCCGTCTTGATCTTAAAGTGCCTGCCCAACAAGTATGGCCGCCAGACCGCCACTGCGTGGATGATAGCCAACAGCTCCTTCTCGTAGGCCGAGAGACCCAATGTACGAGGAGCGAGGGCCTTACTATAAAAGGCTATGGGCCGCCCTGCCTGCATCAAAACCGCCCCGATGCCAACCCCTGATGCATCCGTCTCCAAAACGAACTCCTTCGTGAAATCGGGTAACGCAAGCACTGGTGTGGAAGTCATCGCTCGTTTGAGAGCCTGAAAGGCCTCCTCGGTATCCTCATTCCAAGCAAAAGAATCTTTCTGCAACAGCTGGGTCAAAGGTCGGGCTATCTTCCCATAATCCTGGACAAATCGTCGGTAGTAACCGGTGAGGCCCAAAAAACCCCGCAAAGCCCGGACTGTCACCGGTCGCGGCCAAGACTGCATACTCTGAATCTTCCGTGGATCTGCTCGAACGCCCTGACCGGAAACCAAATGGCCCAAATACTCTACCTCCTCCTGCCCGAAGGAGCACTTGGAACGATTGGCATAAAGATGGTGTTGGCGAAGTCTGGCCAGGACCTGGCCCACGTGGCGCACGTGGTCATCCCAAGTGGCGCTGTAGATAAGGATATCGTCAAAGAACACCAGGACAAACTGGCGCAGGAAATTTCGGAATATCTCATTCATGTTTGCCTGAAACGTCGCAGGACCGCCAGTCAGTCCATTCGCCATAACCAAAAACTCATAGTGGCCATCATGCGTCCTGAACGCCGTCTTATGAACATCCTCCGGAGCCATCAAAATCTGGTAGTAGCCGGAACGAAGATCCAGCTTGGTAAATCGTTGTGCCCCATGCAGTTCATCCAATAACTCTTCGATGTGGGGAATCGGAAAATTATCTTTGACAGTAGCGCCGTTCAGGGCCCGGTAATCCACGCAAAATCGCCACGAGCCGTCTTTTTTCTTGACCAAAATAATAGGAGCTGAGAAGGAACTAGTACTTGGCCGAATGATGCCGGCCTCCAGCATCGCGCGGACACTCCGCTCAATTTCCGCCTTCTGCACGTGTGGGTAACGGTACGGCCGAACATTCGTCGGCTCAGCATCCGCCTTGAGCGGAATACGGTGGTCACGAAACCTCGGCGGTGGCAAGGTACGCGGCTCCTGAAAAACATCAGCATAATCTGTCAGAAGTAACTGTAACTGAACCGGTACCTCAGAAGGCGTGGAATCGCCAGCCTGGACCTCCCGAAGGACGGCCATCAGTTGTCCCTCCTCGCTTAAGCGCTGCAAACTGCGAACCGAAACCTCTTTCACAGGAGACGACATGATTCCTTGTAAGAAAAACTGCTTTTCCCCATGCCCAAACTCCATCGTCATATGTTTCCAATCAAACGTCACCCGCTGTAACTGGCGCAGCCACTGAACTCCCAGCACCATGTCCGAGCCCCGGATAGGTAACAAGTAGACGTCAGTCCTGCCCACATACTCACGGATACGCATTTCCACTCCCCGTAGCACCCCCTCGCACTGCAACCTGCTGCCATCCGCCACCATAACGTGAAAGGCAGCTCCTCGGTCAATCACGTGCCCCAGCCGTCGTGCCACATCAGGATGTATGAAGTTGTGAGTGCTTCCACTGTCCACCAGAATGGTAACTCTCTCTTGGGCAATCCGGCCCGCCAGCCGCAAAGTAAGCGGGGGAGCGCAACCCTCAAGAGCATGTATAGACACCCCGAACTCCGTCTCCTCCAAATCCACATCCACCTCCAACTCCTCTACCGACGCCTGCTCGTCGCCGTCCTGCTGCAACATGAACACCTGTAGCTTCTGACACTTATGGCCGGGCACAAACTTCTCATCGCAATTAAAGCAGAGGCCCTTCTCTTTCCGAGCGGCCAACTCGCTCCAAGACAACCGAGTCACCGTCGGTTTGTTACCCGCAGGTTGCTCCCGGCGTGCCGCCGTGGCCGGGACCGCAGATGGCCTACTCACGAGCCGCGCCCGCTGCCTGTTAAACCTCTCCTCCTGGATCCGTGCCAAGGTAATGGCGTGATTCAAGGAACGGGGCATGAGCGCCTGTACCTCGTCTCGAATGTGCTCCTTGAGGCCAGATATGAAGCAACTGTATAGAGTCCTTTCCGGCCATTGAACCCGATTTGCTAATTTCTCAAATTCCGTGCGATACTCCATCACGGACCCCTTTTGGCGCAACTTCTGAAGGAGGGCCTCAAAGTTCTCATACTCCAGTGGACCAAATCGGGCCGTGAATCCATCCACAAACTCCCCCCAAGGCACGTACTCCCGCCCTCGCAGGAACCACTGCGTCCACTGGAAGGCGTCGTCCTTCAAATGGAAGGACGCTAGCTGCACCCACTGACCTTCCGGCACCTCCTGGTATTGGAAAAATAATTCCGCTTTTTGGATCCACTCCAAGGTGTCACCGCCCTCGAACTCCGGGAAGTACATCCGAGTTAACCCGGGAGTTAAACGTTGTCCCCCTTGACCTCCTTCCCGTCGTGCGGGCTCCCCTTGCTCGAAACCGCCGTAGCCTTGATGCGGAACTGCTCCCCAAGGAGGGGGTTGTGGCTGGCCGCCCCATCCTTGGCCAAAACCGGCCACCCCCGGTGCCCCAAATCCACGAGGAGGAGGGAGAAGCCCTCCCCTTGGCTGTCCCGCCACATCAGGTGGCCGGCGGAACCCACCGCGGCCCAGTCCGGCCTCGCCGAACCCGCCTCCTGCGAACCCGGGCGGAATCGGCCCCGCACCGCCTCCCTGGACCGCCGCCGAGCCCCCCGCTGTCCCGTACGCCCCATAGCCCGGGCCGCCGGAACCTGCTGCGCCGTTTCCCGGCGGAAACGAGCCCGCCAGGCCACCGTACGGGGCCGCCGAACCCGCGCCGGGTGCGATTCCGCCCGTGCCGCCCAGTTCCGCGCCCGATCCGGCGGAATCCTCACTGGCCGGTCCTTTTCCCTTCAACAACGCCTTCAACTCCTCCATCCGGGCCTCCATGGCCGCCATCGAATCCGTGAGGCCCACCACACTCTCCTCTAGGGTTTCAATCCGCGAGGACTCCTCTTGATTGCGCGTGTTCACCATCGGAAGGAACGAAATCCTCTGATACCAAATGTTAAGGGAAGACTAGGGGAGAAGACAACTAGAGAGATCTAGGAGACTAAGGGAGAAAATTAGGGTTTGAGGAGGAAGGAAGAACTAACCTGATAACACTCTTCATAACCCTCCAAAGGGGGCTGCCCGGATATATATATATCCGGGCATGGAGGGGCCGGCCGGCCCCTCCCAAGGGGGCTGAACCGGGTGGGTTCAGCCCCTGGCCGGCCGGTTCACTGGGTGGGGGCTGAACCGGAAGGTTCAGCCCCGTTGTGTAGCGCGTCCTTGCTCCTCCGAACATAGTGGCGACCCGTAAAGCGTAACGGGGGCGTAACAGAACATTAATTATCCTGACTTAGTGCACGCAGATATGCACTCGCTTCTCTGTTGTTTATATGTTGTCTTGCTTGTTTTTATCTCCTGCTTAGAATGTTGTAGATGTTGCTCTGTGGCGGTTGCATGAGGTTGATGCAAACACCTACCCTGCTGGTCTGCTATCCTCTGTTCTGTTTTGCAGGTAGTTACTCGGGAGGGTGTGGTTACTAAATGCGTAACCACACAAGCTTGAACTGACGATGTTTCGGCTTTCGAGGCTAAGTACAGACAAAAAACTATAAATAGGAGATGCCTCCTACTCATTACGTACATTACTTACGCGAGGAAGCCAAATTGGTTGGCGCGGTTGCTAATGATGATGTATAAGCATAGAATGCGTGACCACCTTCCTGGCTGCCTGGCCTGGAATTCCTTCGATTTTAGAGTTGGGGTTTAACAACTTTCTGTCTCGACACTCTCTTGACCCTCGTACACGGTACAATTACCAGAAGGCGAAGAGAAGTTGAGCACTGTTTTCGACGAGGAGCTTTCTGTCCCCGTTGATCACTTTGATTCGGGGTGGCGGTTTTCGATTTTCCTTGAAATCGTTGAGATACTGAACTATTTCGTGGTAGTACCTGCCCAGCTATCGCCGAATGTTGTGGCTGCCATTGTTTCATTTGTAACTTATTTTCGGACTGTGCAGATTCAGTTCAACTTGGAGGTCTTCCACAAACTCTTCTACTCGAGGGCTTGTGCTAGAAAGCAAATGTATTTTGGTTCAGACAAGATGGGGGTTCTTAATCTCCCCAATACAGTTTGCAGCTGGTACGACATTTCACTTTCTTCAAGGGCGACTTCAACGGCCTGCCCACCCTTTCGGATGTTCGAAATAAAGATATCATCATGGTGTTGAGACCAAGGGGGATGGTAGGCGGATCACGGAGTTTCTTGACCGCGTGCCCTTAGATGTAGATTACTATATTCTGCTAATGCGTGAAGTCATGGACGCCCCTGCAGAAGATTGTGAGTACTGAGTAGGGGTGATTAGAAATATAAATAATCAACATGCCTTGCTATTCTGACTTGGCTTTTATCCCGTACAACATAATGGGTGGGGGGTGAGCGAAGGCATCTTCTCGAGCGTCGACGAGAGGAGGCGTTCGAAACATGCAACAAGGGCACTTCCTCTTCGAGGAAGCAGAAATCCACGCAAGCTTATACAGATGAGGTCGGGGATTCCGCGTTCTTTGACGTCAGCGAGAGCCTGAGGGACGTGGCGGGTAACTCCCAGATGCAGTGGCATCCTGCTAGTAGGGCGGTTGCGGGCAGCACCGCTCTTCCTTCTTGGAGGGAGAGCAACGCGACGGTCACTGTCGCATTATCTGGCACAAAAAAATTTCGTGAGCAGGAGAAAATCTCACCGGAGGTCCTCACGAAGGATACATTCACGTTGCTACGGGCGGTCACCCTGAACCACTTTTTGAGGTGCGTACTTGAGGAGACGCTGGAGGAGAATGCCAGTTTGCTTAAAGTACTAGAGGTACGAGAAACATATCTTGAAGATGGAGCAGTCACACATACCTGTCTGCGCTTACTAATGTTTTAACTTCTTACTTTTTAGGCCACCCACACTTTCCTAGGTGTGTGTGCGTGTGTGTGTGTGGGGGGGGGGGGGTACCCCTTGCTTGTACTGGCATGTCTTGCTTCGAAACAATAAAGCGTGTTAAATCCTTACATTGGAACTCCTAAAGGGGTACCCTCAAGGATGGATTTGTCGACATCGACTACCCGACACTATATGCAAAATACAAAGATGTTGAGCTCTCTAATTCAGAGTGTGCAGACACCCAGACTGGTATGGATGTTGTTTCATATGGAGAGGGTGCAAAGGAGGAAATCATAGGGCCTGAACGAGAGACAGCAAAGGAAAATAGTTCTTCAAAGACCGGCACTGAGTCGAGCGGTTACAGCTTGACCAGTTTAGGAATGAATTCTCTTGCGTCCTGACCCAAGAAGAAGGCAAAGGGAAAGGAGGTTGCAATCTCTTCTTTTGAAGAATAATATTGTATTTTATCTTTTTTGATTAGTGGTCATGTAGAACCTTTATATAAGGCCGGCCATTAGTTTTTGTATAATATTAAGAAATGAAAGCTCTTTACTTCCAACTTTGTTATTTGCGACTTCTATGTTTGTACCTGTGTGGATACACATTGCATGTATATATAACAATACTTATGAAATTACGATGTACCTCCATTATACGGAGCGTACAGACTCATTATTCGTGGCCGCCATACAAATAAAGTTACCATGCTATGAATTCTGCAGGTAGAGAAGGCGCTGTCACCGATGCGTAACCACGGTTAATCGAGTTTCAAAGAGACGATCAATAAATCAAGTGATGTTAAGTGATTCTTTCGGATGCGAGCAGTCTTCTAGTATTGAGAAATATATGCAGTGTGGGACTGCGCTGTCTTCTAGTATTGAGAAATATATGCAGTGTGGGACTACGCTGACACAATCAATAGTGCTTGGGCATTTTGAAGGAGACTAATAAGATAACCTTGATAATGCAGATTAAACACATGAAGCCCACACTGATGACATAATCACACGTTGTGAGGAAGAATACCAAGATAGCTTTGATTTTAAAATACTGTTACCACTAACCCGGGGCAGACATATGGTGAGAGACCGTCCGTTATAATAATGAATATCCTGTAAAACCTCATAATTATAGTGAATGAAGACCACACGGTCACTGTACGTGTAACCAACTACTTACTTGGTCATCAAACTTAAAACCCTTGGGCTTAGAAAGATGCCATGGAGCGTGCGTTCTTTACGCAAGTAACCACAAATTATAATGATTAATAGATTGAAAACTTTAGGGAGGATGATCTCAAATTGCTGGGAACTCGTGCAAGTATTTTAGTTGTGGTATCATTATTGTGCATATATTGATGCCAAGAGATTCTCTAGACTACGTGTGACCTCTGTTGAATGACCGCATTGTATAGCTATTTGTGACATCCTTATTTTTTGGGTTGACTTTGGGATGAGTCATATATACTTCATTGGACCCTTGTGCGGCTGTCCTCCCCCATATAACATTATATATATATACATATCAAATTCCTGGAGTGCTGAGGTGAATACCGACTGAATGCGATCAGTGGCCCGGTACCCACCCTATGTATATGTGGTTTGATTCACTTGGAAAGAAAAGATGGAACACGGGTATTCCTCTGCACAGAAGATACCGTGCCAACGTCTGCCAACTTGAATTAAATAATCAGAAGTCAGAGGCTACGGAGGACCAGTTGGTCATAAGGAAACAACAAAGCTTTCCTCTGTTAGAGTCATCCGGCTAGGCAATAAGTATCTGGAGACAGAGCTCGTTCCTCAGAAGGGATGTTTAGTGGCCTTAAGACATCCACTACTCGAGATAATGAGTCTACCGCCATAGTCTAAGGTAACCAGTTGGGCAGAAGACATCCGTGGAGCTTTCCTCTGTAAGAGTCATCAAGTTGGGCTATAAGTGGTCGGGGACAGATCTCCTTCTTCAAAAAGGATGTCGGGTGGGCTTAAAGCATCCATTACTCGGAGCTTGTCCTCAAAAGGGCGCTAGAGCGATAACGATACCTATGTTGATGCGCGATAGACTATAATAATCACTCAAATCACCATGGCTTCCCATATATGGCATCCACGAGAGTATCCAACAAAGCAATTACAGTGGTCTTATAACAGTAATAGGAAGCTCCGAATGCGTGGAAGTGCAAGATTTTGGCCAACTAGGTCAGATAAACTGCATTCACGAAGGGACTGTCCTTGAATCCTCTAAAAAGTCTAGCATCAAATGTCTTCGCCAACAAGAGGTTGCTTTCGCCTCTCTGGGAACACCCCCGAAAGTAGAGGTCTCCTTAGGGGAAGAAGACCTCCCCAAGATAGTGAATCTTTTCCACGACGCCGGTCGTCATCAAGGGGCAGTACTGGATAACTACCTGGTATCAAGAATCTTGGTTGACACCGACAATTTAGTTAACGTTCCCTTCAAGTCGGCTTTCGATGCCATGAACACCAGCATACCATTGAAGGCCTGTGATGACCCTCTGTATGGCTTTTCAGGCGAAAGAAAAGAGGTCGAAGGAAATATTGAGCTCTCAGTCATAGTGTACATGATCACAAGACATGAAACTTTCTTGGTGATCGACGCTCCCAGCAACTACAACGTTATCTTCGGAAGACCTATTCTGAACGAGTATCAGGCTGTGGTCTCACCTTTCATCAAGCCTTGAAGTTCCCTCTAGGAGTCTAGGGGGAGGCAGTTCAGGGTCCGCAGCGACCCCAAGACTGTTAGGGAATGCTACATCAGCTCGGTCAACATGATCTCCCCCCCCCCCCCCCCCCCCCCCCCCCCCCCCCCCCCCCCCCCCCACCGAATCGACATGACAGCAGAAGAGGATTACATTACGTCTGAATGGTAATACGATAATACCTTATACCAAGAAAAAGCGGCATAGCCTGTAGAGGCCAAAACAACAAGGTCGTCTATTCAGTACTATTATCATTTATGTTCTTCCCCTTTCAATTGTTTCTTACAAACACTTAATGCATGAGCACTTGCTTTACGACTTACTAACTTGTTTCGCTTGGTGTGAGGTCTCTGGATCATATCTGAATGACTGATCACGAGAGGCCCTATATATCAGGATTTTGCTTACCTATTTCCCCCCTTGATGTGCGGTTCCCAAATCCAATCAGGCGGAGGACTCTAAGCAAACAACCATTCTTTCGGACAGTCCCAAAACTTACTTGACCCCCCTTGAATTGCGATCTCTGGATCCAACTTCTTGCGCAAGTCTTTAATTCTCCGACCCTCTCTGCCGACATAAGCTAGTCTCAAATCTATCCACATACTGTTCTAGGGTTTTAGTGGCACCTTGTCTGATTTGGAAGAGCGCATCTGGGCCACTCTTCCTCTTTTTTTGAGGTTGCAAACCTCAACACGACCTTCCTTCTCAGCTCCTTGAGAGAGTTGATGGAACGAGAAGGCAATTTGTAGAACCACTCTCTTGCCTTTCCATCGAAGTTGGTGGCAAGCAGCTTTCAACAAATGTTACAAATCCCATCGGAGAGGGTCCGAAGCAAAGTCACAGAGTCGAAAACTTGGAGATGGTACGCCGGGTCTTTCCTCCAGGAAAACCTAGAGAGTCGTGGATCTTTGAATCCGGCCGGAACATGCTCATGCCAAACGTGGCCGACAAAGGGTGTGGCGGTTTCATATTCCTCCGAGCAGTCATGATCCTCCACGAAGCTCATGGCTCTTCCTGGGTTGGCAGATGTGGCTTCCCGGAAGAAGTTCCTTTGCTGGGCGGCAAACTCTCCTTTGCGCAGCAGCGCTTCAGTAGTGGTCCCAGGAGGTGGTGGTCTAACATTAGGGTCCACGGGCTCCTGATGGAGGGGTGTCTCCTTGTTGGTGAGCTAGGATACCATCTCAAACGACAATTTGAACTTCTGTTTGAATTCCTCCCTGGTGACCAACACCAGCTCCTCCTAGGTGAGAGTTCTTGGGCAAACTCGACAGCGACTGAACTCTCCCAACCATTGTGGCAATTTCTTCAGTCACTTTGATTTGAAAGACGCGTGTTCGTTCTGTTGGAGCCAAAAGTGTCCCCAACCTCCACGCTTTGCTGCGAACTGCCTAAGACGGGAGAATTTAGATGCTGAAAGGGACCAACTACTAACCACAAGTACTCAGAGAGAGGAAAGAGGGGGGGGGGGGTGGAGAAGATTTCTGCAATCAAGAGGCCAAAATCAAATTTTCCACAGCTGCAAAATGCACTAGCTGTGATTGATTTTATTACTTCACAGAAGCTTTTAAGATTACAACCAAATAGTAAAAACTGAGACATCAGAGAAAGACAAGAGATTAAGACTGCGCCAACAAGGAGGCTTGGGCTCAATTTCAGCGTGACTTTCTGGGTACTCTGACCCCTTATTTATTCTAATTGGGGCTTGCCCGAACTGACAAATTGCTATTTACGGGTTGCTCGGGGTACAAGAATATTGAGACGAGGAGAGAGAGTGTGATTGCAACAGGTTGTAACCACTATAACTAAAAGACTGGAAGAACAAGTTGGGGTGGTCTCTGGATGGTGTCTGCCGCCAAAGGACTCTTGGCTCCATCTGAGGCTGACCCCGGATCTTGCTGAGGTTGCAGTATTTCGGGTTAACAACTCTAGAATGTAAAGAGGAGTTTAAAGTGTTTTATTACAGTCTCAAGGAATATTCTATAATTATTCTTATTGGTTGATGAAGGATCTACATAATATAGGAGTAAAGAATAATCTAGATAAATGTGTAATATAGATCTTTCCATCCTTTGGAGGCAAAACTCCTTAGGGCCTATATAAGGTGGAGGGAAATTATTTTCCCAAGGCCATGATAGGATGTACATAGTATAAGAATATTTTTGTCTTGCAAGATGACCTATGGTTACCCCTCTGTAAGGTCATTGTTAGGGCTGTGAAGTCCATCGGCAGCAAAAGTTTTTCCCCATTGGCCACCTTTAGTTGCATCTCCACTCTTGTTTGAATTGGAAATTGTAGACGCATGTTGCATGGACATTTGACACTGATGGAATTGTGGGTGCTTCTGTAGCCACTAATGTCAATGTGGATTGTCCTACGAAATAGACTTCAAACAGTATTTTGCTAGGATGATGGGTAATGTTTTACAAGTCATGGCGTTGAGCGAGCATTTGGGATCCTCAAATCTGACACATTCTTCCTTGTCCACCAGATCTTCTAGTTCAAACCAGGAGAGTTTCTTGCAGTGGGGGATTGGTGTATCTGGCTTGTCACAATTGAAGCGGAGTCCATGAGCCTGTAGATTGGCCATCTTGGTTCATGTGAGGCATTCGAAATAAGGGTGTATTCATTCAACCTTGGCTTTAGCCCCCCTCCTCCTTGTAGTGTAGTTGAGGAGCTATTCGACCTTGGCTTTAGACCCCCTCCTCCTTGCAGTGGAGTTGAGGAGCTACCTCAAGGGGTTGACCACATTCGCTTTCTTTTTAGGTGCCAATCCATTAGCAATCTGTGTTCGTCAATTTGGGCTATACTCATAACAATGCAAAGATCTGACGAGTTTTCAAATTTGACGTCAATCTGAATTGATCGTGAAGGTTTGGTGGAAAGATAGGTTCTTGTAGTTCTTTAGAGTCCAACACAGCACGTGTGAGAAGATTTATAGAGTTTCTCTAGATATTTGTCGATAGACCCAGTTTGTTTCAACGACACTAGTTCTCCCAGTGGGTTACTCATGTGTGATGGCCTAAAGCGTGCATTGCAACAACTTTTCAACATGTCCAATTGATGGTACCATAGCTGGGTGGTGTCCATGAGATGTAATGGCGCAAGGTTGATCCATGAGGTGCATTGGTGACAAAAATTTTGTTCGCATTTGGCAAGTCATCCCAACAGGTCATCCCTTTCTTCAAAGAGAGAGAAATCGAGTTTGATGCCATGAGGAGCCCCAGGCCCCCACTACTCTCAAAGCTGCCCCCATGAGGATCCCGTCGGTGGGAGGGTTACGAACGAGTCCATGGTCGTTAAAGGATTGAATCGAATGATTCAAATGAAACTTCTTCCCGCGTGATCCTTGGGGGAAAACTACGATAGCGTGAGAATAAAAGGTGGAGGAGGTACTTGGGCTCTCACCTCGCGGGAGAGGCATCGATTAGTAGGGGATGGGAAGAGATGCGCGTGGGAGCTTCTGTTCAAACTAGGTTTTGGGATAAAATTATGCATACCATTTTCACTCCTTCACAAGGCTTAATATCAATAAACACTTGAGCAAAAGCCCATAATTTTTTTTATTATAACACAACATTCTTCACGCATATTGAGGCCTTATAGGTGATACACATACACATCGTGTACATGTCATCAACAACGCTATCCCACAACAGTGGAAGAGTGGACTATCCAGATTTGATTGGTGAACCACTATAAAAATCAATGTATTCTGTGTTGCATGCTCTAAATTGCTTAGATTTATTTTGCTTATATTTTCTATTTATATGAGATCCCTTTTTCTAGAATAGTTTGTGATTTGAGAAGAATTTTTTTATTCTCTTCTTATAGCTCAAACCCGGCTCATAAAATAACCAAGTTAAAATTTCTTTTGATCAAGCGCGTCGAGTTTAAGAGTCGGCCTAACTCAGGTCTTGTTTGGGAACCCGATTCCCACCGGAGGCGGGACGTAGGCCTGGCACAGTTCCCTCTAATTCCCTTCGCTTTTCAACGGCCTCAAGCCACGCCCCTTTTCCGTGTTGTGGTCCACGCCCCTTCATAACAGGTGTTTCCTATACTCCACCGTGCCCAATAATCACCCACATTCACACTCATCCGCCTCTTACATCTCATGGCCCACGTTCTCTTCCCCTCACTACTTCCTCATGTCCTTTTTCTTCCGGTTCTCCGCATGCACAACCAACATGTCTCCTTGTGAGTTTTATATGCCACTTTCGTACACAACGTCTGTAACACCTCCCTTGTAGTGGACGTATAATATGGGTCCGGCCGGGGCCCCACAGCATACGAACGCCACAACTTTGGTATTATAAGTTGATATGACTACCCAAACTCAAAACACTTGCACAACACAGCGGAAACAAAACAGGACTAGAAGTTATCCACCACTAAAGAGTAAAACAAATGGCCTCAAGGCCTTACATCAAGTGTCCAAAAAGAAATAGTACATCAAACATGAATGTGCTCAGCACTCCTAGTCTACCTCGGCATGCAAGCCGGACAAAATAGTCTCAAACAAACATCATCATAACTGTAGTGCTACAAAAGGGAAAAACACTTCATGGGCTTAGGCCTTTCTGACCGGCGTGCTAGCTTCTGCATGCGAT
The DNA here is from genome assembly GCA_039583875.1 of Platanthera guangdongensis. Classification (NCBI taxonomy): domain Eukaryota; kingdom Viridiplantae; phylum Streptophyta; class Magnoliopsida; order Asparagales; family Orchidaceae; genus Platanthera; species Platanthera guangdongensis. Next base: position 7,790,750 of record CM077164.1, read on the forward strand.
CCTTGCCCTGTAAAAATTATTAGTAACGTGGGTCAGCAAAGACTGACCTCAAACTGTGTAACAACACATCTCCTCCCGGCCGTCCCTAACGGACCCCGGGGAACCCTCCAACCTGCAAGTCAGCACTTCGTATGCAATATAATCATCTATAAATAGAAAAACATTAAAACAGGCTTGGATGTCTCAATCATCAAACACGTTCTCTACTGGTTGAGCATGTAATAAAAGGGCCTACTATGCAACATGTATGCAACACTCGGGCTTCGCCCAAGGCACCCTACTGCGTATGAAACTAGCACAACATCACGACATTTGGGTACTCACATTTCCCCATTGGCATAAAGCCGCAAACAATGAGAGAGACACAACTCCCTCAAACGGCGCACAGGCCGCCACATGGAATTCTTGCCAAGGCCCCACCCGCTCGTGGGCTTAGCCCGGGCTTGCCTGCAAACTCTGACGTCTCATGTCAGGATTCCAACAAACACAGACCGACCGATTCTAAGAAGCCTTGCTGGACCCCACCCGCTCATGGCCTCTTTGCCCGGGCTTGCCCCAAGCTTGACATTCTCGTCAGTCTCACAGAAGGGGACTAGTCTCGCCGGGACACTCTCCACACATGACGCACATGTCACGGGATAGCCAGCCGACCACAGAGACATAGCCACGCCTTGGCACAACACAAACCAAGACTAAATACAACATAATCCCTCATTGTACTGCAGCGTTCCCGCGCACCAAGGAAACCATCTCCAACTCGTGCGGAGCTAACCTTGTCCCTCAAGGAAACCATCTACCGCCACGAGGAGCTAACCTTGTCCGGGTCCGACTACACGTACCTTTGCAAATAAACGGGACAATCACCATCACAACACAAACGGCATCTTGCCGCAACGGAAAATCTCTACGAATCCCTAAGTTCGTATGCAACATCACCGAGTCGGACTACGGTCGCGACTACGGCTTCACCCACCATGCCTAATCCACTAGTGAAGCGGATCTCTAATGCAAAATATGCCGGGGACGGACTCAATCAACCCGGAAGTTCCTCTTGAAACTTGGCAAACCAAAACCCCTCTCATTTGAGAGTTCGGTGCCCAAAAATTAGGGAGAAAGAAAACTAATGATGCTAATACATGCATCCTAAGGACCGAGAGGAGAGATGTCGTTACCTTCCGACTCCTCTTCCTTGCCATGGCAAAATAGCCGGATGGAAATCTTCGCAACGCTCCAAGCTTCACGGATCCGGACTCGGCTCGCGATTTGGAGCTCCGAAACCCTTCCTACAGCCCAAGACCTTCTTCTTCTTCCTCCTTGCTCTAGTTTTTCTCAAGAACTTAGAAAGAGAAGACTTGGAAAACAAATGAGGGTTTCCAACCCTAGAATCGGACTTAACTTCCCAAGGACAGTCCTGAGCCGTCAGATCCCAAAATCTGGGAAAGAATGACCACGATTCGCCTGGAAAATAAAGACCTGGGCCGAACACGGCCTGGCACACGCCCGTGTCCAGGGCCGTGTGCCTCATTCGCCGTCTCAAATCGACGCGCCTGGAACCGCACACGGGCATCCGACACGCCCGTGTCCCCAGTGACACGGCCGTGTGGCCGGCCGTGTGCCTCCAACAACACGGCCCCGAAACCAACCCGAGGGATGACACGGCCTGGGACACGCCCGTGTCCCAAGCCGTGTGCCAAGTCTCGACACCCGTCGACAGACTTTGTGTCGACACCGCGAAAAAACGTCGAGCGAAGATCGTCGACCAAGCGGGACACGCCCTGCGACACGCCCGTGTCACAGGCCGCGTGCCCCAGTCTCGACACTTTGTCGAGCGAATGTGTCGACACTTGGGCCGAGTGTCGACACGGCCTCGACACGCCCTGCGACACGCCCGTGTCGCAGGCCGTGTGCCCCACTCTCGACACTTTGTCGAGCGAAAGTGTCGACACTTGGGCCGAGTGTCGACACGGCCTCGACACGCCCTGCGACACGCCCGTGTCGCAGGCCGTGTGCCCCACTCTCGACACTTTGTCGAGCGAATGTGTCGACACTTGGGCCGAGTGTCGACACGGCCTCGACACGCCCTGCGACACGCCCGTGTCGCAGGCCGTGTGCCCCACTCTCGACACTTTGTCGAGCGAAAGTGTCGACACTTGGGCCGAGTGTCGACACGGCCTCGACACGCCCTGCGACACGCCCGTGTCGCAGGCCGTGTGCCCCACTCTCGACACTTTGTCGAGCGAATGTGTCGACACTTGGGCCGAGTGTCGACACGGCCTCGACACGCCCTGCGACACGCCCGTGTCGCAGGCCGTGTACCTCCTGCCAGAAACCCAAAAATGTTCAGAGCTGCAGACTGAACCTCTTGCAAAAACTGGGGTGTTACAGCTCTCCCCCACTTAACAGAATTTCGTCCCGAAATTACAAAACAAAAGGGTACAAAACTTAAATTGTACCTGACATGAAAAGTTCTGGATAATCTTCTAGCATGGCCTGTTCTCGTTCCCAAGAGAACTCCTCACGACCGCAGTTGTCCCATCGAACTTTCACGAGTTTGACTTCTTTATTCCGCAACTGCCGAGTCTCCGAATCCTCTATAGCAATTGGAGGACTCGCGTCCTCAAGTCTTCCTCAATCGGCACCGATGCCGGCTCTATTACCACGCTAGCCTCCACCAAGGCTTTCCTCAAAGCGGAGACGTGGAAGACGTCATGTAATCCACTCAAGTCTGCGGACAATGCCAACCGATATGCTGCTTCTCCTACCCGCTCAACAATTTCAAAAGGCCCCAAAAACCTTGGACTCAACTTCTTGAGTCGGCGAATCCGTGAGACGCCTTTGAACGGCTTGACCTTCAGATAAACCCAATCACCAACTGTAAATTCCAACTTCGGTGACGAGCATTAAAATATTTTGCTTGCCTGTCTTGTGCCACCTTCATACGCTCTTGGATGGTCCGTACCAACTCACAAGCATCAACTACCGCACCTTTCCCAAAAGTTTGGTGTCTCCCGCCTCTGCCCAAGACATTGGCGTTCGACACCGCCTCCCATACAAAGCTTCGTATGGCGCCATCCTTATACTAGCTTGAAAACTGTTGTTGTACGCAAATTCTACCATGAAGAGGTGATCCTCCCACCTCTTGCCAAAATCAAGAACGCACATCCTCAACATGTCCTCCATAGTACGGTTCGTTCTCTCCGTTTGCCCATCAGTTTGAGGATGGAACGCCGTACTAAACTTTAGCTTCGTGCCCAAGCTCTTCTGAACCAATCTCCAGTCCTTGGACGTAAATCGTCCATCTCGATCACTGACTATGCTCTTAGGAACTCCGTGCAGTCGCACAATGTTGCGAACATACAACTCCACCAGCTTCTCCACGCTATCCTCTTTCGATTTGGGATGAAGTGAGCCACCTTGGTAGGCGATCCACGATCACCCAAATAACATCATTACCATGCTGCGATCTAGGCAAACAATGCACAAAATCCATGAAGATGTCCTCAAATTTCCATTCAGGAATTGGAAGGGGCTTCAGGAACCGCCCGGTTTCTGACATTCGGCCTTCACCAAGGCACATGTTTGACAACGACTCACATACAAAGCTACATCTCGCTTCAACCCGGCCACCAAAAGGATTTCTTCATATCCAAGTACATCTTTGTACTGCCCGGGTGAATGGAGTACTTTGAGAAGTGAGCCTCAAACATCAACTCCTCACGGAGATTGCCAAACTGCGGTACACAAACCCTTCCATCCTTTCTCAAGATTCCCCCAATCATCTCCCAGGCGCTGCTCTCGCCCTTTTGAGCCTCCAACACAAAAGGTTGAAACTCCACATCCAATCGAGTCGCTTCCCGAATACGATCGGACAAATCGCTTTGCACTTCAATCCAGTTCAACCGAGCCACGCTAGACTCGCCTCTCGCAACACATTCCAACCCAAGGGACTCCCATTCCCGAACCAACCGCTCATCATGAGCTTTGATCCAATTTCCTTGCCCGAGTACTTTCTACTCAACGCATCCGCCACCACGTTGGCCTTACCCGGCGTATACTGAATCGCCACTTCGTAGTCTCCAAGAAATTCAACCCATCTGCGTTGCCGCATGTTCAAGTCCTTCTGATCCAAGAGATACTTCAGGCTTTTTATGGTCCGTGAAGATCTCCACCCTTGCGCCATACACATAGTGTCGCCATATTTTCAACGCGAAGATTACTGCCGCCAGCTCCAAGTCATGGACGGGGTAATTCCTCTCATGAGGTTTCAGCTGTCGAGACCCAAAAGTTATTACCTTGCCATGTTGCACCAACACGCAACCCAAACCGCATCCCGATGCGTCACTGAAAATCTGAAATCCATCGGTCCCTTGCGGTAAACTCAGGATCGGAGCCATCATAAGCCTCTCCTTCAGTGCCTCGAATGCTTGGCTGCACTCTTGGGTCCACACAAACTTATGGTCTTTACGAGTGAGTGAGGTGAGGGGTAGAGCTATCTTCGAGAAATTCTCCACGAATCTCCTATAGTACCCGGCTAGTCCAAGAAAACTTCGGACTTCCGCCACGGTCCTCAACACCGGCCAGTCTCTGATGGCCTCCACTTTCGCCGGATCCACTGCCACCCATCACCACTAATCACGTGGCCCAAAAATGCCACCTTCTCCAGCCAGAACTCGCATTTGGAGAATTTTGCATACAACTCATTCTCCCTCAACACTTGCAAAACTATTCTCAAGTGGGCCTCATGCTCCACTTGCGGTTTGGAATACACCAAAATGTCGTCAATGAAGACAACCACAAACGAATCCAAGTATTCCCGAAATACCGATTCATAAGGTCCATGAACACCGATGGTGCGTTCGTCAACCCGAACGGCATCACCGTAAACTCAAAGTGTCCATACCTTGTACCAAAGGCAGTCTTGGGTATGTCCTCGTCCCGAATTCGCAGCTGATAGTAACCTGACTTCAAGTCCAGTTTCGAATATACCTCTGACCCCACCAATTGGTCGAACAAATCGTCTATCCGAGGGATCGATACTTATTCTTGATGGTCAATTTATTCAGCTCTCGGTAGTCTATGCATAGGCGCATGCTACCGTCTTTCTTTTTTACAAACAACACGGTGCGCTCCACGGTGAAGAACTGGGTCTAATATACCCTTGCTCCACAGTTCCTGTAGCTGTACCTTAAGTTCCGCTAACTCTTTGGTGCCATCCTAAAAGGGGACGCGACACGGTCTAGCCTCCGGCATTAACTCGATTGAGAAGTCGATCTCCCGCCGAGGAGGCGCTCCAGGAAGTTCATCCGGAAACACATCCTTGAACTCTGCTACCACAGACACTTCCTCAATCGAAAGTTTGGAGAGACGAACCTCCAACAACGCTACCAGCGCCACACCTCCCTGGTTAACCGCCCGCATCATTTGCATGGCCGTAATTAGGGAATGGGCTACTCCACAAAGGCCCATAAACTTGACTTCCGCTTGCCCCTTACTCTTTAGGGTCACTACCTTGGATAAACAATCAATGCTGGCGCGCTGCTCTGCAAGCCAGTCCATTCCCAAAATGACATCGAACTCTACTAACGGCAACACTGCCGCTTCCAAAACGAAGTCAACTCCGTCTAGCTCCCAACAGATGCGCCCTTTAGCCCCGGTGGTCATAGATGACCCATTGGGCATGCGCACTTTCAGTTCCGCGTCCGCCGAGAAAGTCTCGACTCCTACCCTTCGGATGAAAATCTCCGCAAGAAAAGAGTGTGAAGCCCCAGTATCGAACAATACCCTAGCGGGGTATCCAGAAACTAACACGAAGCCTACAACAAGACAACACACGGAAAGGGGGGTCTAAAAGTATGAAGCACAAACACAAACTTAAATTTTCTTCATACCTGTCACCACATCGGTTTGGCGGATCGCTTCTTGCTGTCCAAGGTTGTAAGCCCTCGGTTGCACCGGTTGGAACCGAGAAGCGCTCGACTCCGCCATCTTTCCTTTCTCTGCAGCACTGGGGCCCGAGCGCACAGACTGCTCTTGCTTTGACTCTTGCCCCGCTCCCCCTTGCTGACAAGCACGGGCTATGTGCCCAACCTTCCCGCAGTTGTAACACGTCGGCGGTCCCCTAGAGTGAGAACCCCCAGGCGTCCAAGTGCTCCTCTCACCCGACCTGGAAGGGTGAGGCTTCCTCCTCCACCTGCTCCCATCAGACTTTACATGAGATTGGGAGGGCTTCCCTTCCCACATGCTTGGGAGTAAAACCCTTTCGACGCTGGGTTCGCTCCAGATCACTCTCCAAACTCCTGGCGGCTTCAACTAGCTCATTAAATCCCGCCCTCTTCATGGAGATGAGAGGCTGTCTCAGATTCTCCCTCAAACCTTGGTAGAAGAGGTTATCCCTCTCTACATCATCCGCCATTGTCGTTCCCGCATAACGACCCAAACGGGTGAACTCTTGCACGTACTCATCCACTGTCTTGTCTCGCTGCATTAGATGCAGAAACTGCCTCTGCAGGGCCAACCGTGTTGAAACTGGAATGTACCTCTTAAGAAAAGCGTCCCCAAACTCTTCCACTGACGGGGTGCGCCCCGGGAGGGGGACAGGCGGCCGCTATGGCTCACCCACCACAATTGGGCGTCTCCTTCCAACATGAACGCCGCATACTCGGATTTCTTCTCTTCTGGCGTCTCTGCCGCCCTTAACAGTTCTTGAATACGAACCCACCAATCCTCCGCGTCCGTTGGCGTTCTACACCCTTGAAAGACGGGGGATGGAAACTCAGGAAATACTTCATGTGTCGGTCTCCATGCCCTACCACCACCCTTTCTGCCAAAGGCTCCACTCGCCTGGCTTCTCCGCCTGGCACGGCCGTCGCCGTGTCCGGTGTAGCAGGGGTTGCTACCTGGGCTGCAGCCGCCGCTTGCACCGCCACCATCGCTTCTGCAAGCATACGACAGAAGTCAGCCGGGTTTACACCTGTGCCCAGAAGGCCTGGAGCAGTTGCACTGCTCGCCGAGAGATCATCCCTTGCTCTTGAAGTGCCCGCCTCGTTGCTTGCACTCTTCAGGAAACAAGAAATAAGGGATTAGTCTCCAATCTCAAGACTAGAACATAAGGACACTCACGGTCCCGCATTACTCTTATGTGGATAACTTCTCTACGCACTGACCTTGAATCAAACCTCGCTTTGATACCAAATTGTAACACCTCCCTTGTAGTGGACGTATAATATTGGTCCGGCCGGGCCCCACAGCATACGAACGCCACAACTTGGTATTATAAGTTGATATAACTACCCAAACTCAAAACACTTGCACAACACAGCGGAAACAAAACAGGACTAGAAGTTATCAACCACTAAAGAGTAAAACAAATGGCCTCAAGGCCTTACATCAAGTGTCCAAAAAGAAATAGTACATCAAACATGAATGTGCTCAGCACTCCTAGTCTAACTCGGCATGCAAGCCGGACAAAATAGTCTCAAACAAACATCATCATAACTGTAGTGCTACAAAAAGGGAAAAACACTTCATGGGCTTAGGCCTTTCTGGCGGCGTGCTAGCTTCTGCATGCGATCCTTGCCCTGTAAAAATTATTAGTAACGTGGGTCAGCAAAGGCTGACCTCAAACTGTGTAACAACACATCTCCTCCCGGCCGCCCCTAACGGACCCCGGGGAACCCTCCAACCTGCAAGTCAGCACTTCGTATGCAATATAATCATCTATAAATAGAAAAAACATTAAAACAGGCTTGGATGTCTCAATCATCAAACACGTTCTCTACTGGTTGAGCATGTAATAAAAGGGCCTACTATGCAACATGTATGCAACACTCGGGCTTCGCCCAAGGCACCCTACTGCGTATGAAACTAGCACAACATCACAACATTTGGGTACTCACATTTCCCCATTGGCATAAAGCCGCAAACAATGAAGGAGACACAACTCCCTCAAACGGCGCACAGGCCGCCACATGGAATTCTTGCCAAGGCCCCACCCGCTCGTGGGCTTAGCCCCGGGCTTGCCTGCAAACTCTGACGTCTCATGTCAGGATTCCAACAAACACAGACCGACCGATTCTAAGAAGCCTTGCTGGACCCCACCCGCTCATGGCCTCTTTGCCGGGCTTGCCCCAAGCTTGGCATTCTCGTCAGTCTCACAGAAGGGGACTAGTCTCGCCGGGACACTCTCCACACATGACGCACATGTCACGGGATAGCCAGCCGACCACAGAGACATAGCCACGCCTTGGCACAACACAAACCAAGACTAAATACAACATAATCCCTCATTGTACTGTAGCGTTCCCGCGCACCAAGGAAACCATCTCCAACTCGTGCGGAGCTAAACCTTGTCCCTCAAGGAAACCATCTACCGCCACGATGAGCTAACCTTGTCCGGGTCCGACTACACGTACCTTTGCAAATAAACGGGACAATCACCATCACAACACAAACGACATCTTGCCGCAACGGAAAATCTCTACGAATCCCTAAGTTCGTATGCAACATCACCGAGTCGGACTAACGGTCGCGACTACGGCTTCACCCACCATGCCTAATCCACTAGCGAAGCGGATCTCTAATGCAAAATATGCCGGGGACGGACTCAATCAACCGGAAGTTCATCTTGAAACTTGGCAAACCAAAACCCCTCTCATTTGAGAGTTCGGTGCCCAAAAATTAGGGAGAAAGAAAACTAAATGATGCTAATACATGCATCCTAAGGACCGAGAGGAGAGATGTCGTTACCTTCCGACTCCTCTTCCTTGCCATGGCAAAATAGCCGGATGGAAATCTTCGCAACGCTCCAAGCTTCACGGATCCGGACTCGGCTCGCGATTTGGAGCTCCGAAACCCTTCCTACAACCCAAGACCTTCTTCTTCTTTCTCCTTGCTCTAGTTTTTCTCAATAACTTAGAAAGAGAAGACTTGGAAAACAAATGAGGGTTTCCAACCCTAGAATCGGACTTAACTTCCAAGAACAGTCCTGAGCCGTCAGATCCCAAAATCTGGGAAAGAATGGCCACGATTCGCCTGGAAAATAAAAGACCTGGGCCGAACACGGCCTGGCACACGCCCGTATCCAGGGCCGTGTGCCTCATTCGCCGTCTCAAATCGACGCGCCTGGAACCGCACACGGGCATCCGACACGCCCGTGTCCAACCCGACACGCCCGTGTCCCCAGTGACACGGCCGTGTGGCCGGCCGTGTGCATCCAACAACACGGCCCCGAAACCAACCCGAGGGATGACACGGCCTGGGACACGCCCGTGTCCCAAGCCGTGTGCCAAGTCTCGACACCCGTCGACAGACTTTGTGTCGACACCGCGGAAAAACGTCGAGCGAAGATCGTCGACCAAGCGGGACACGCCCTGCGACACGCCCGTGTCACAGGCCGCGTGCCCCAGTCTCGACACTTTGTCGAGCGAATGTGTCGACACTTGGGCCGAGTGTCGACACGGCCTCGACACGCCCTGCGACACGCCCGTGTCGCAGGCCGTGTGCCCCACTCTCGACACTTTGTCGAGCGAAAGTGTCGACACTTGGGCCGAGTGTCGACACGGCCTCGACACGCCCTGCGACACGCCCGTGTCGCAGGCCGTGTGCCCCACTCTCGACACTTTGTCGAGCGAATGTGTCGACACTTGGGCCGAGTGTCGACACGGCCCTCGACACGCCCTGCGACACGCCCGTGTCGCAGGCCGTGTGCCCCACTCTCGACACTTTGTCGAGCGAAAGTGTCGACACTTGGGCCGAGTGTCGACACGGCCTCGACACGCCCTGCGACACGCCCGTGTCGCAGACCGTGTGCCCCACTCTCGACACTTTGTCGAGCGAATGTGTCGACACTTGGGCCGAGTGTCGACACGGCCTCGACACGCCCTGCGACACGCCCGTGTCGCAGGCCGTGTACCTCCTGCCAGAAACCCAAAAATGTTCAGAGCTGCAGACTGAACCTCTTGCAAAAACTGGGGTGTTACAACGTCATCTTGCCGCATTCGCTATGGCGCCTCATCACCACCACTCTCCCCTTTTTGCTGAAATTATTATTCACGCCTAAGGTTGCAAAAGATCTCGACAAATTTGCCCATTGGTTTTTATTCTCGTCACGACCCCGCCCACTATCGTGTTCCAACTGGCGTGTTTTATACCACAACTTCAGTCTTCAAGGCCCCTCTCGCTCGACCTTGGGGATAAAATCACTTTTCAGGACGGGTGTGTTGATACGTATACACATTGCGTACATGTCACCAGCATGCGTCGAACGATCGGCGTCACCTTGCAAGAGCCTCTTAAGACATGTTTACCTTTAAAATAATATTGTATTAATTATGTGTCATTTTGTCCTTTAGTGCATTTGTCTTGTAGTGGAGTCTCAACCTATATAAGGAGTCTTTAGGTGTGAAGTCTTTCATATTTGGATCATTTATGTTTTGAGCTTTCTTGACGAGCGCTTTGGAGGACCCAACCTCCAAGTGCTCTGCGGGGCTTGTCTCCCGAGTTTGTATTTGCTATTTTCATGCAATGCAAATTTTTCGTTTGTGTTTGTAGTTCTTGATACAATGCAACTAGTTCATATCAATAAGTCCTATCAGGCTCCTGATTTAAACCCATGGCTACCCGAAAGAGCGATAAGTCCCATCGACCTCTCGGTCCAAAACCATGGCTATTGGAGACCTGATAGGTTCCATCGGCCTCTTGATTCAAAATCAAGCCTATTAGAGGCTCAATAAGTCTCTAACGGACTCTCAATCCAAGCTGAGGCATCCTTCTTATTGTATCTATCAGGGGTACGATAGGCCTACCAGGCTCCTAATAGACATCAATGTCAACCCCCTATCGAGCTTTTCCTCACAATCTCTTCCTGTACAAGCATCCCCATCGTAAAGCCATGATAGATACCCATACTAAATCTCATCACCGATTCCATACACTATTCTAAAGCTAAGATTACCGTTCTTTCTTGTTCCATGTGCTCTCAATTTTTGTCATTGAGTAAATTATGTTTCCTGATTAAATTGTGTAATATAATTATTTAGTCCTTTGTCATATTAGTTAATCATAGTGTATTCTTCATCTTCTGTACATATGAGCACATCATCTGAAGTTCTTTTATTTCTAAGTGAACATTTACCATTCTATGTTTATAGTTGGCATTTAATATACTTTGTAGAGAACCCGGTTTTTTGTTTAGTCCAATAAGAGAAAAAAATGCAAAAAAAGAGTGGGTTAATAACTTGATGTAGCAATGTTTTATGTGATATTTTTTTTCTTTTATGTTTATGCACCGTACAAACTAATGTACTAGTTTTTTCATTTTTATTTCACCTAACGTGATGCCACAATGAACAGTGCCGTGCATATTTTTGTCAGGTATTATTCTAGAGAAGATGCTGAAGATGCAGTTAAGTATATAAGTGGGACCATTCTAGATGATCGTCCTATTCGTGTAGACTTCGACTGGGGATTTGAGGAAGGCAGGCAATGGGGCCGCGGTCGCAGTGGCGGACAAGTGATGTTCTATTTCTTGGCTCGTTTTTCAATGATTATTTTCTCATGAAACAAAATGTGTGCTTTTGCTAACTCTATTCTGTTCAGGTGCGCGACGAATACCGTACAGATTACGATCCTGATATCCATCTATAATAGCATATTCTTCCTTAAACTAGACTGCAGACTAGTTTATTTCTACTTAAGAGTCACATTTGCATTTAAGGATGTTAGGGTTGCTCCAATATTGAAAACCAGATCGTTTTTGGCTTTGATAGAGCTCTAATTGAACTTGGATCGATCCGAGCGCAGCCAAAGCTCAACTCAGTATTTTGTTTGAGCCGGCTCAAAATGAAAAAAACAATAAAATAAAATAATATTATACATATATGTATATATATATATATATATATATATATATATATATATATATATATATGTATATGTATATACTAGCATCTTCGAAGGGCTTCCCCCGTTCTCGATGCGTCGCTGCGGACTTCGCCCGCAAACAAACGGGCTTCGACCGCTTGACATTCTTGCCCGCCCCCGGCCCTGCCCCCAGCGGGCTTTGCCCGGCCCTCCCACAGGGGCTTCGCCCGGCCCCGCCCCGGCGGGCTTCGCGTGCCCGCCCCGACAGTTATTTAAAATTTTATTTATTAGAAATTTATTAATTTTATTAATTATTTAAAGAATATAATTAATTATAGAATTAAAAATCAAATTAAAATATTAAATTAATTTTAATAATCCCGTTCAGCCCTGCCCCGTCAAACAACAGTTTCGTTGTTTTTATGCCGCCGCCGGCGGTGGCCCTGCCCGCTCGCCTCCGGATAACCCCCGGCGGGTTCGCCGGAGGCCGGCGAACCCCCGGCGGGCGCCGGGCAGGCCGCCGGCGGCGGCGTAAGGAACAACGAAACTGCTGTTTGAGGCGGAAAAAGGATCGGGATTTTCGGGAGTTGCAGATCCTGGTTTTTGAGAGGAATGGATATAGGCAGCCCCCTTCTCTTGAATCCAACAACTATTATTTGATGCAGCCCCATCCAACGGTACAAATCCAATCCATGGTGTGCCTCCAAATATGCTTATTGTTTTATGTTAGAAAAGCCCATGTAAAGAGTCCATTATTTGACCCATTTTTTCTTTTTCTCTTCTCTCCTCTTTAGTCTCATATCATGTATAGGATTGATTCTCTCTCCTTCTTCCTCATATATATTTGTATTCTCTCCTTGTATTTATACAGATAAGAAATATATACAAGTTTTCGAGCTCTTTCTACATAGTATTAGAGGGACTCGTTGCCTCCCGCGGACTCCACTCTCTATCCGCCTTCCTCTCCTGCGGCTTGCGGCCTCCTGCGGCCTGCAACATCTGTCCGCTCCTCTCTCTTAGCTGCTCGGCTAACTGCGGCCTCTATCTCTGATTCCGCTCCCTCTTCCTCTCCGTTGTTCCACCCTTCTCCTCGGGCTTCTTATAGCCTCCTTTCTCTCTGTCCCGTGGGGTCCACTTCTCCCAGCTGTTCTCACTCAGTCCGCTGCGGGCTTCTCTTATCCGCTGCGAACTCCTCTTATCTGCTGCGGGCTCTTCTCGTCCGCTCCGGGCTCCTCTTGTCCGCTCCGGGTTTCTCTCCTGCTCTACTTCACTCCTTCCTTGCGAGCTTCTCCCTTAGACCGCGCTCTCTTCTCCCTCGCGGTCTCTTGGTTTATCCAGCCGCGGACTACTCGTAACCGCTCCGGGCTCTCCTCTCTACGGTCCGCTGAAATTGCCCCCTTGTGGACTGCTCCTGTCCGCCGCGGTCTCTCTCAACTCGCAACTTGCGGCCTGCCTCTTCTAATCGCCGCGGACTGCTTCAGTTCGCCGCGAATTGCTTCTCCTCGCATCTTGCCGCGGACCCGCAACCTTCTCTTGTCGCTTGAGTTCTGCTACTCGCGACCTCTTCTCGCGACTTCTCCTACCCGCTGCCTTCTCTATCCGCTCGAGTTATTTCTCAAATCGCGGCCGCTTCTTCTATCTGCTCGAGTTCTCCTGCTCGCGGTTTTCTCTCCCTGTCCGCTCGCGTTCTTCTCGCGGCCTCCTTTGCTCTGACCGCTGCTGTGCTCACCTAGACCGTGCGGACTATCTTCTTTCCGCACTTTGGTCGCGGTCTGTCTGATCGCTGGTGTCCAGTGTGACCCTGCGGACTGTTGTTTTCCCGCATTCAGGTCGCGGTCTTCTCCTTCCCTACCTGCCGTGCGATCTCCGTTCTTCTCGCCGCGGTCTCCATCTCTTGCTGCTTCTATGGGCTCTTCTGTCAACTCCACTGGCCCGGCGGCTAGTCCGCCTACAGACCGCCCGGCTTGTCCTGCAGACCGCCCGATTTGTTCTGCTGAAATCCGCGACGAGCTGCGGATAACTACTATTTCTCTCTCTGAGAAGAAAAATTTTATCCCTTGGGTGCATTCTGTTAGACGGGTTCTTCAGGCCAAGGGTCTCTTGCCTCACCTTACTCAGGCACCTCCTTCTCTTCCTACTGATGATTGGCTCCGCAATGATGACCACGTTCAGACTTGACTCCTTAATTCCTTGGATGGCGAACCTTATCAGATGGCTATGTACCACGACACTGCCAAGGCTATGTGGGATGAGCTGCATTCCTTATACTCAGGCCGCGACAACCTTCAGCATCTCTACGACATACTTACTGATCTTCTCGCTCTCGACACTGGCGGGGCTTCAGATATGACCTCCTTTGTCGCTCGAGCCAAAACCCTTGCTGAGGCCTGGATCCAGCATCAGCCGTCTACCAATGATCATGCTGCTCAACGCGCTCAGAAGGAAGCCATCTGCATTGCCATCTTGATGACCCGTCTTCCGTCTCACCTTCAGAGCATTCGAACTCAGGTCCTGACTTCTACCACAACACCGTCTTTCTCTGATGTTTGTTTCATGCTTCTCCGCGTGCCATCTCCTCCGGATACTTCTGCTCCTTCTCCCCCGGCCCTTCTTCAGCAGGCCCCTTCGCTCCTATTGTCCCCTCCTACCTCTGCTCGAGGCGGACGTTCGGGATCTCGTGGCCGTGGGCGTGGTGGCCGGGGTCGGCCGAAGTGTTCCTACTGCGGGAAAGACGGCCACCTTGAGGCGACCTGCTACCGGAAGATTGGTTATCCTCCTCGTCCGACGACATATGTTGTTGCTGACGCCCCCTCTGCCGCCCCTTCTGATCTTGAGGTCGTTCGTCTCCAGCTCCAGCAACTCCAGGGGCTGCTCAACCCGCCCTCTGCCTCCATCTCCAACACAGTTACTGCTTGTTTATCCACCAGCCCGTGCTGGATTGTGCACTCAGGTGCCACTCATCACATTACTTCGCGACGGCCTGCCCAGTACTCGGATTCTCCTTATCTGAAGTCTATCACTGTGGCCAATGGGGCGACGGTTCCCGTCTCCGGCTCGGCGGATCTTTCTCTCAACTCGTCGATCTCCCTTCGCTCGACTTTTCATGTTCCGAGCTCCCCGTTCAATTTACTCTCTGTTGGATGTCTTACTAGTGATCTTGATTGTTTTGTCATATTCACCTCTTCTTCTTTTGATATACAGGATCAACGGACGCAGACTACCATTGGTAAAGGCACACTGCGGAACGGGCTCTACCTTCTCGACGACTCTCCCACTATTCTCTCTTCTGTCTCTTCCACTGAGTGACATCGACGTCTTGGGCATGCCCCTCTGCCGGTCCTCCAGCGGGCTCTTCCTGATCTCTCTCTTCATCTGTTTCAGTGTGAGTCATGTATCTTCGGCAAACAGCTGCGTTCTTCTTTTCCTGCGCATTGTACGGAGCGCTGCTCCGTTTGATTTAGTTCATTCTTATGTATGGGGCCCTTTTAAGATTACGAGTATTTTTGGTTTTCGTTACATTATCACATTTATTGATGATTACTCTCACACTACGTGGCTATACTTACTTCGTGATCGCTCCGAGCTTCCCCGTGTTTTTCGGGCTTTTGTCCTTGAGACCCGTACACAATTCCACACAACCCTAAAAACATGGCGCACCGATAATGCTCGCGAATACACCGGTCACAGATTTACAGATTTGTGCTCTGAATTCGAGATTATTCATCAAACATCTTGTGCCTACACACCCCAGCAAAACGGTGTTGCCGAAAGGAAGAACCGCCACTTACTCGATGTAGCACGGTCCCTCATGCTTCAAATGCATGTTCCCAAGCCTTACTGGAACTTTGCGGTCTCCACTGTCTGCTTTCTCATCAACCGTCTCCCTTCCTCCGTCCTCCACTATGCTACTACGTTCAGCCTACTGTTTCCCTCCACTCCGGCTTTTCTTCTACCGCCTCGTGTCTTTGGCAGCACCTGGTACGTCCACCGTCTGGGGCCGTCCTCGGATAAGTTGGATCCCCGGGCGGCTAAACACATCTTTGTCGGCTATTCGCGCACCCAGAAGGGCTATGTATGTTATTCTCCCGCTACTCGAAAGATCTCGGTCTCTGCTGATGTTACGTTCCGGGAAGATCAACCGTTTTTCTCTGCTCCTTTACTCGCTCATCTACCACCAGCTCCTCTCCCTCCATCCATCCCACGCCCGGTTATCCCCGTTACTACACAACCTTCACCGGTTCCACCTGCACCGGCTCTTGCTTTCTCCAAACCACCCGTTATCCGTGTCTACACTCGTCGCCCTCCCGGTTCCGCTGCTCCTCTGCAGTCGGCCTCAACCACGGATACTCCGCGTCCTGCTGATCAGGTACCGCCCTCCACTGCTCATCCTCTGGCCAACTACGTCTCCCTCCACCGCCGCTCTCCCCTTCTGCACACATTTGCTACTTCTCTTTTTTTCGGTCTCTGTTCCTAACTCTGTGCAGGAGGCGCTTCAACATCCGGACTGGCGGGCCGCCATGGAGGAAGAAATGTCTGCTCTCTGGGCTAACCAGACATGGACTGTAGTACCCCTTCCTCCGGGTCAGAAACCGGTTGGGTGTAAATGGGTCTTTGTCATAAAACATACTGCTGATGGGATAATTGACCGTCTGAAGACTCGTCTCGTGGCTCGTGGTTTCACCCAGCAACAGGGGCTCGAATATGATGAAACTTTCTCTCCGGTGGCCAAGCTCAATACCGTTCGTGTCCTCATCTTCGTCGCTGTCCATCGCCAGTGGCCCCTATTCCAATTGGATATCAAGAATGCTTTCTTAAATGAGGATCTCCAGGAAACAGTGTACATGCAGCAACCACCCGGGTTTGAGACTACGAGGGAGTCTCAGGTCTGTCGTCTTTTGAAGGCTCTGTATGGTCTCAAACAATCCCCACCGGCATGGTTTGACAAATTCAGTAAGACCCTTTGTGATATTGGTTTTACTCGAAGCTCGGCCGACCTCTCGCTGTTTACTCGTCACCGAACAATAGGAACGGTCCTTCTGTTAGGATACATTGACGATATCATCATTACAGGAGATGACTCACAAGGGATACATGCAGTCAAACTACATCTAAGTTCCGTCTTTCAGACAATGATCTGGGGCCCCTACGATAATCTTGGGTCTTGAGGTTGCCAACGACCGGATGGGCTTGTCCTCTCTCAACGGAAGTATTGCGTCGACCTCCTTCATGATGCAGGTTATTCAGGTTGTAAGCCGAGTGACACCCCTATGGATGTTGTAGAGAAGTGCCCAAAGCTTGTATGTAGTATTCAAGTAAGTAAATACAAGGAGAGAATACAATTATATAGGAGAGAAGAGAGGAGAATAAATCCTATACATGATGTGGGACTAAAGAAGGAGGAGGAAAAATGGGCCATCAAATGGGCCTTTTACATGGGCTTTTCTAATACTCCCCCGCAAGCTGGAGCGTACAAGTCGTATGCGCCAAACTTGGATAGGCACTGATAGAAGAGGGTACTCGGTAGAGCTTTGGTGAGGATGTCAGCAACCTGTTCAGTACCCGGAACATGCTTGAGCTCGATCTTCTTCATGTGGACGTTCTCTCGGATGAAATGACAATCTACCTCAATATGCTTCGTTCTTTCATGGAAGACCGAGTTTTTAGCAATATGTATGGCAGCTTGACTGTCACATAGAAGAAGAGCTGGTGAAGGTAGTTTAACTCCAAGGTCGGTAAGGAGACTCTCAATCCATGTGAGTTCAGAGACCACAGCAGCCATTGCCCGATATTCTGCTTCTGCTGAGGATCGAGCAACCACTGCTTGTTTCTTGCTTCGCCAAGTAATCAGATGTCCTCCAAAATAGGTGCAAAAACCCCTAGTAGACCGTCGACGTCGAGGGAGCCAGCGTAGTCGGCATCAGAGTATGCTACTAGTGTAGGAATGGAAGATGAGGTTTTGTATACAAGTCCTTGGCCAGGAGCTGTCTTAAGATATCTGAGAATGCGTTCCACAGCCTGGAGATGAGAGCTTCGAGGAGAGTGCATATAGCGACTCACAAGTCCCACAGCGAAAGATATATCAGGTCTTGTAACTGTTAGGTAGATAAGCTTCCCAACTAGACGACGGTAATATTCTGGATTTGGGAGAAGCGAATCAGAATCTGAGCCCTGAGCACATATTTTGTGATTTGCATCCATGGAGTGTTAATAGGTTTGCAACCAGAGTAGCCTGCATCATGAGAAGATCCAGGCAATATTTGCGCTGAGAGAGAACCAACCCATCTGACCGTCTGGCTACTTCCAGACCGAGGAAGTACCGAAGAGGTCCCAGATCTTTAGTTTGGAAGGCGGAGCTCAGATGTAGCTTAACGGCCTGATGTCGTCCAAGTCACTGCCAGTAATAATGATGTCGTCGACATAAACCAATAGGAGAACCGTACCAGTGGCCTGGTGGCGAGTAAACAATGAGAAGTCAGCCGAGCTGCGGGTGAAGCCAATTTCCCGGAGAGCTCTACTGAACTTGTCGAACCATGCCCGAGGGGATTGTTTGAGACCATATAGGGATTTGCGAAGATGACACACCCGTGACTCCCCCGTGGTCTCAAACCCGGAGGTTGTTGCATGTAAACCGTTTCCTGAAGGTCGCCATTCAGGAAAGCGTTCTTGACGTCGAGTTGAAATAAGGGCCACTGGCGATGGACAACCACAAAGATGAGAAGGCGGACCGTGTTGAGCTTAGCGACCAGAGAGAAAGTCTCGTCATAGTCCAGCCCCTGGTTGCTGGGTGAAGCCACGAGCAACCAAACGAGCTTTGAGGCGATCGATGGTCCCATCAGGAGCATGTTTAATGACGAAAACCCATTTGCACCCAACGAGTTTCTGGCCGGGAGGAAGGGGCACCAAGGTCCAAGTTTGGTTGGCCCAAAGAGCAGCCATCTCGTCCTCCATGGCCGCACGCCACCCAGGATGTTGAAGAGCGTCCTGGACAGAAGTAGGAATAGAGACCGAGGAGAGCGAAGTAGCCAAGGTCTGAAGAGGTGGAGAGAGGCGATGGAGAGATACATAGTCCGCCATTGGATGAGCGGTAGAGGCCGACACACGAGCAGCAGAACACAGAGAAGCCGAGGTCGAAGCCGACTGCAGAGGAGCAACGGGAGGAAGAGGGCGACGAGTATAGACCTGAATGACGGGGGGCCGAGGAGGGTCAAGGGTGGGAGGAGGCGGAGGGATGGTGGGGGGGACTGGACGGGGATCACCGGCCGTGGAGGGAGGGTGTTGTAGGAGGTGGTGGTAGAAGTGGTGGCAAAGGAGGAGGGAAGAAGGGTTGATCCTCCCGGAAAGTAACATCAGCCGATACAGAGACCTTCTGGGTGACCGGAGAGTAGCAAACATAGCCCTTTTGGGTGCGGGAGTAGCCGACGAAAATGTGTTTGGCCGCACGAGGATCCAGTTTGTCAAGAGGAGGGCCCAGGTGATGGACAAAGCAGGTACATCCAAAAACCCGGGGGGTGAGGGGGAAGGCAGGTGTGGAGGGAAAAAGAAGGCTGAAGGGGATAGCGTTCTGGAGAACGGGAGAGGGGAGACGGTTGATAAGAAAACATGCAGTGGACACCGCAAAGTTCCAGAAGACTTTGGGAACGTGCATGTGAAGCATGAGGGAGCGAGCAACATCGAGCAAGTGGCGGTTCTTTCGTTCGGCGACCCCGTTTTGTTGAGGGGTGTAGGGACAAGAGGTCTGGTGAACAATACCGAAGTTTGCGCAGAGAGTGGCAAACTCGTGGCTAGTATATTCCCGGGCGTTGTCAGAGCGGAAAGTTTTAATGGTGGTAGAGAATTGCGTACGAGTCTCTAACACAAACGCCTGAAAGACACGAGGAAGCTCAGAGCGATCATGTAGGAGATACAACCAAGTAGTGCGAGAGTAATCATCAATAAATGTTAGAAAATAACGATAACCAGAAATGCTAGCAACTTTATATGGTCCCCATATATCAGAATGTATTAAATCAAACGGAGCAGAGCTCTTAGTACAATGAGCGGGATAAGAAGAGCGAGGTTGTTTGCCAAGAATACATGAATCGCATTTAAAAGCAGGAAGAGAAAGGTCAGGAAGCGCCTTCTGGAGGATAGGTAGAGGGGCATGCCCAAGCCGGCAATGCCAATCAGACGGGAAACAGAGGAAAGGGATGTGGGAGAGACATCGAGGAGGTAGAGCCCGTTCTGCAGCCGACCCCTACCAATGGTAATCCGCGTCTGCCGATCCTGTATCAAAAAAACCAGAAGAGGTGAAGGTGATAAAACAATTCATATCAGTAGTAAGACGACCAACAGAGAGTAAATTAAAAGGCGAGGCTGACACATAAAGAACGGAGCAAAGAGAGAGAGAGGGAGGGAGGAGGAGATCCGCGCAGCCGGAGACCGGGACAAGCGCACCATTGGCCACAGTAATAGACGAGGGATGAGCAGCAGCAGAGAACTGGGGCGGCCGCATGGAAGTGATGTGGTGGGTGGCCCCCGAGTCCAGGATCCAGCGCGAGCTGGAAGAAAGACAGGCAGTACCTGCAGTGGAGGTAGAGACAATACCTGCATGGGAGGTGGAGGCAATGGAAGCAGAAGGTGGGTTGAGGAGCCCCTGGAGTTGTTGCAGCTGAAGGCGAAGAGCCTCAAAATCCGTACCAGTCGGAGGAGAGCTATCGGTAACCGCAGCAGTAGGCGGGCGAGGAGGGTAGCCATGTTTCTTGTGACAGACAGCTTCAGTATGGCCATCCCAGCCGCAGTAGGTGCACTTGGGTCGTCCGCGGCCACCACGGCCCCGCCCACGGGAGCCCGTACGGCCACCCCGAGGAAAAGAGGGTTGGGGAAGTACAGGAGGAAGGGCCTGCTGAAGAAGGGCCGGTGAGGGTGGTGCAGGAGCCTCCGGTGGAGGTGGTACGCGAAGTAACATCGAGCAGACATCAGAGAAAGAAGGGGTAGTTGGGTGAAGCCAGAACCTGGGCCCGGATACTGTGCAGGTGTGGCGGGACGCGAGCCATAATCATAGCAATACAAACAGCCTCCTTCTGGGCGCGTTGGGCAGCAAGGTCAGTAGTCGCGGGCTGGTGCTGAATTCAGGCTTCCGTGAGAGTTTTAGCACGGGCCACGAAGGAGGTCATGTCCAGAGCTTTGCCAACATCCAAGGCTTGAAGATCAGTGATGATGTCAAAAAGGTGCTGAAGGCTGTCCTTCCCGGAGTACAACGAATGAAGTTCATCCCACATGGCTTTGGCGGTCTCATGATACATGATCATCTGGTACGGCTCACCCTCTACCGAGTTCAGGATCCAGGTCTGGACGCGACCGTCATTGCGGAGCCAATCATCAGTAGGAGGAGTTGGTGGGCCCTGGGTAAGGTGACGGGCAAGACCCTTGGCCTGGAAGACCCGGCGGACAGAGTGGACCCAGGGAATGAAGTTGGACTTGCCAGAGAGAGAAATAGTAGTAATTCGAAGCTCATCGCGGAGTTCGAGAGGAGCCATGTGGTCGGCAGGGGGTTGAGCGGTAGTGGAGTCGCTGGAGGACATGGCGACGGAGGAGCAGCAGACAGCAGGGCTCGGAGAGAACAAACCGCGCGGCAAGCAGTGGGAGAAAGGAGAGCCCGCAGCGGTCTGGAGGTCGCGGCGGGCTGGAGGTCGCGGTGGTCTGGAGGTCGCGGCGAACTGAGTGAGGCCGCGGCGAACTGGAGCAGTCCGCGAGAGGAGGTCGCGGCGAGCTGAGGCAGGTCGCGGCAGCGGACAGGAGCATCCGCAAGAGACGGCGGAGCACTGCGGAGAACTGGGGGCAGGTCGCGGCAGAGGTCGCGGCGAACTGGGGGCAAGTCGCGGCGAACTGGAGACAGGTCGCGGCAAAGGTCGCAGCAAGAGGAGCGCAGTGGACACAAGGAGAGCCCGCAGCGGACAGGAGCAGTCCGCAAGAGACTGCAGAGAGAGAGAGAGAGAGAGAGAGAGAGAGAGAGTCCGCAAGCACAGGAGCTCGAGCGGAGGAGCAGTCCGCGAGTAAGCTAGAGGGAGCAGTCCGCGAGCAAAGAGGCTCGAGCGGACACAAACAGAGTGCAGCGGACAGGAATGATCGTCCGGAGCGGATAGAGAGAGGTGGCGGAGAGAGTGAGTCCGCGAGCACAGGAGCTCGAGCGGAGGGAGCAGTCCGCGAGCAAGCTAGAGGGAGCAGTCCGCGAGCAAAGAGGCTCGAGCGGACACAAACAGAGTGCAGCGGACAGGAATGATCGTCCGGAGCGGATAGAGAGAGGTGGGCCCCACGAGTCAGAGCAGAAGATGGCTATAAGAAGCATGAGGATGGTGGAACCACAGAGGGAGAGAAGAGGAGCGGAATCAGAAGGGCAGTCCGCACGAGGCCGAGCGGACAGGAAGGTAGTCCGCAGGGAGCCGAGCGGACAGAAGCAGAGGGGCAGTCCGCAGAGAGGCGGATGCGGGAAGGGCAGAGGGGCAGTCCGCAGAGAAGCGATGCGGGAAGGCAGTCCGCAGGAGACCGGGCGACAAAAGAAGGGCAGGTCGCAGCTAGACCGAACCTGGCTCTGATACCATGTAGAGAAGTGCCCAAAGCTTGTATGTAGTATTCAAGTAAGTAAATACAAGGAGAGAATACAATTATATAGGAGAGAAGAGAGGAGAATAAATCCTATACATGATGTGGGACTAAAGAAGGAGGAGGAAAAATGAGCCCTCAAATGGGCCTTTTACATGGGCTTTTCTAATAGATGTAAACCACAAGTTGTGCGTCCAGGCATCTGACTCGGATCTCCTACTCCAGAATACAGAATATTATCGTCGTCTCGTTGGAAAATTGATCTATCTCACGGTAACCAAAGCAGATATTTCCTTCGCTGTTGGTATTGTCAGTCGATACATGCACTCCCCTCGAAGATCTCATCTTCAGGCTGTTGAACGCATTCTCAGATACCTTAAAACATCTCCTGGTCAAGGAATTGTTTACAGAACCTCTTCTTCAGCTCTAACATTGGTAGCATACTCGGATGCTGATTATGCTGGTTCCCTTGATGACCGGCGATCTACCAGTGGTTTTTGCACCTACTTTGGAGGACATTTGGTTACGTGGTGAAGCAAGAAACAAGCGGTCGTTGCTCGATCATCAGCTGAGGCAGAATACCGGGCAATGACATCTGTAGTGTTGGAACTGACGTGGCTTGAGAGTCTTCTCACTGATCTGGGTGTAAAACTACCTTCACTGGCTCTTCTCCTCTGTGACAGCCAAGCTGCTATACATATCGCTAAGAACCCGGTCTTCCACGAAAGAACAAAGCACATCGAAGTCGACTGTCACTTCATCCGGGAGAAAGTTCAAATGAAGAAGCTCGATCTAAAGCATGTTCCAGGGTCTGAACAAGTTGCGGATGTCCTCACAAAGGCTCTTTCCAGGCCCCTCTTCTATCAGTGCTTGTCCAAGGTTGGCGCATACGATTTGTACGCTTCAGCTTGCGGGGAGTGTTAGAAAAGCCCATGTAAAGAGCCCATTATTGGGCCCATTTTTTCCTTTTCTCTTCTCTTCTCTTTAATCCCACATCATGTATAAGATTGATTCTCTCTCCTTCTTCCTCCTATATATTTGTATTCTCTCCTTGTATTTATACAGATAAGAAATATATACAAGTTTTCTAGCTCTTTCTACATTTTATATAATAAAGATATATATATATATATATATATATATATATATATATATATATTACCTCCGGTATTTTTTTATAATGTGCTCAGTTAAATTGGTAGTGATGTGATCGTTCTTGGAATGAAATGGTTATCTCGATTTTCATTAATTTTTTAAAAAATGTGTTTTCCAAATACCTGTTGAATCCGTTGATTCGAGTCAAGCCATTTTAAGTTCTACCAAATTTTGCTCGGTTCCGCTCGAAATCATTTCGTTAACATCCCTATATGCACTTAAATTTTCAGTTATTCTAGTAAGTTCCCTGCTTGCTGTGGAGTTCCTGCCATCACGCTGAAGTAGAGAAACTATCAGATGTCATTCTAGTTAGCTTTACCCTACTAAGCAAGCCTAAAGAATGTAAACCTGATTTCATCAAATGTGATGGCTCTGGACTTGCAACCAAACCTTATATAGGTTCTCTTTGGGTGCACAGTGGGATTCTCTTTCCCACCGCCTGTATGGGAAAGAGAGGCACTCCAAATAGTTGTAGGAGGGATGGTGACGGTCCATTTCCGGTGAAAAAAATCAAAAACAGCTGCTGGGCTTCCTTTCCCACCATATGGGACCTCCCTCCTTACCCACCACCATTGGAGGCTGACCGGACCGCCCTCCCATATAGAGCCATAAGCAAAGATTGTTTAACATGTTAAGAAGCCAGAGGGAAGTGTAAATTTGATGGCCGAGTGCTTTAGTTACTGATGCAAATTTTCAGCCCTAATTATATTGCAGTAGAATTACGTTTAAATGCATATATTATCATCGTAACATAGGTTTTAATGGAACTTCTTACTTACAGCTGTTGTTTAAGCTATCCTTTTTTGAATGCCGGTATGAAACAAAGTTATTTGGGTTTATATAACCTACAGAATGATATTTTTTATGTTTAATCAAAAATGTTTTCTCCTACTGTTTCCTTTACTGTTAGTACGTAGAGGTGGCTATGGGAAACTGATACAGAAAGAGTTGGAAGAGCAAAGGCATTTAGTAGAATATGGTGGAGGTTCATTGGACTCTTTTCAGCAAAACATGCCATCTCATTGTAAGTTTTACAGTCTGTAACTTCTATACATCAATAATGACATGAACATTTATTCTATAGCTTCCTATTATTGTCTAAAAAACTTTTCATGTTTCCACGAAAGTTGTGTTCACTATAACACTTGCATTCCTATTGTTAGAATAGTAAATTTCCATGGAAGTCATCTAACCTATTTTGTATGGCACGGTTCATCAGAAATCATACACGTGTTTAAATTAATACTGTTTTAGGGCTATAAGTGCAATTTGACTTCTCCAGTTCAACATCAAGTTTATATCAGGGCAGCAACCCAATCTTTCTCTCACCTAGTTGCAGTTGATCCTCCTTGTTTTCTTCCTCAGTGCGAGATTCCAACAAGAATTTGATGCGTCAAGCACTCCTACCATTCCCTCACGTGTCTTCTCTTCTTGTGGTCACGCTCTAATTGCAAAGTCGTATCTGTGAGATGCTACACTATACTTCACAAGGCATAAATCTCCCAACTTCATTCTTGACATGCACTACCCAACCTTTGAGATGAATCGGTCCCTCTGCAAAATGTAAACAAATATCTTGCATTAAACTTGCCAACAACAAACCAAAAACTCTCCTCTACAAGCAATAAATTACCACATCACGTGGAGATTGCAACATACCATATGCTAGCTCAAGCAATGACCGTCTCTCGAAGTTTGCATCATACCATATTCTAGCTCAAGCAATGACTGTCTTTCGAATTCTATCTTCTCTTGTTGCAAGCAACTATCTTGCCTTGATCACATCAATGTATAATGATAGATTTGTCTACTTACGAAACCAATCTTTTGTAAAATAATTGTGAACTTACAAACCAAGCTCG
This sequence comes from Platanthera guangdongensis, assembly GCA_039583875.1. NCBI lineage: Eukaryota > Viridiplantae > Streptophyta > Magnoliopsida > Asparagales > Orchidaceae > Platanthera > Platanthera guangdongensis. The sequence continues at coordinate 7,816,204 of CM077164.1, forward strand.
TAATGATTGCTTTTGGCCATAAAAAAGACTTCTTTAGGGGATAAGCTGTAAACACCTCCATCGCTCAAGCTGGGAGGTTACTGCATAAAAGATAATCTCAAACATGTTATCCTTGAGGAAGACACTCTTCACATCTAATTGATGATCAGTTCATTTTCTCTAGACACTTTAAAGGGATGAGAGGAATAAAATCACAACGAACAATACGTAGAGTAGGTGTGGAAGAGTGTCAGAACAAGTTTCAGGTAATATATGTAAAGGTATTTCAGGAGTTGTGAGATGAGTTGTGTGCAAAATATACTCCCTTTTGGATCTAGAGTATCTTATGAGGACTAATCTTTAAGGCCTTTGCATCAACTTTATTTCTTGTGGGAACATAACAAAGACATCCAAAAATCATATAAATGGGAAATGATTTTTTGGGGGTTAAAGTATGAAAATTTGAATTTAATTATGAAGGACCAGAGATGACATAAGATTGATGTAAAAACATTCCGTTCAAATAACCAAGTTTCAAGAACATTTAGGCTAAAGAACGTGCAACATCTAGTAATTGCCGGGATATTTTAAATATTGGATTTTTATATCTCATAATTAAAATATTTTTATCCTGGCGGAATAATGTCGGCAATGCACCAGTCAAAATAATATAAAACGGAGGATTTCCTTTGAGTATCGAATCATGTGGAGCTCGGGTGAAGATACTAGAACTTCTTAAACCTTCGGTTAACTAAGCTAATTGATTGCAGAGTTCATTACAATTACAATCTATTTAACAAGATCACAATTCTAAACTACTAACTCAAGTAATCCAATCACAAAACCATGAAACCACAAGGTGACCCCATTTCCAATAATAAAAAATAAGATTGAAATTAAAATCCAATTACATATGCACCTCGTGCGTGAAGAAAATATATAGGAAAATAAAAGGGAAAGAAGAATTTGGCGAAGATAGCACCGGAGCTACGGCGAGAACGAAGAGTCTTTTTCTCGCCCGTAAAAGGAGAAGCCGACTTGTACTCCGACTTCTAAAACACAACCTTGGTTATCGTTGAAGAAAATATGTAAAGACCCAAAATAAGGCCCATCTTGTTCCTTTAGTTTAGTCCCACATCTTAGGATGAGTATTCCCCTCCTCTCTCTTTTCTTATATATGTGTACAAATACATGTTTGTATTGACAAAGAAAATAGGAAATTGATTGATGTAATCTCGGTTAGGGTATAATTTGGGGGTCGAGCGGCCAAAATTGAATTTGTTCGCGCAGTAGTCAAGCTCGTCGCTGCGACCACAAGCAGAAGTTTCACGCAACAATTTCTGAAAATAACGGTACTAGTAGCAAGGCAAACGCAAAGGCAAGCCCAAATTAAAATGCATAAACTTATACTAATGCAGGGAGAGGGACGGTTATACCAAAGCCATGGCCGAACAGTGACTTGTTCCAAATCGTCCATGCACACGGGTTGAACGGGGGAAGATGTTGAAGGGGAAGCACGGGTTCACGACCGGAGTAGGCGAGCAGTCGACGGCATGATCAATTCCAAGCCGTCGGGGGTAGGAATCGATGTCGACGACGGCCCGGTACAGGTTCTCCAAACGACGCAGGCGACGACGACGAGGGTTAGCCAATACGGCGACTTGGCTGCGTGCGGGACGTTGCAGTGCAGGGCTTCTCCTTGTTTGCGGGCGGCGGTTGCTTCCAGGGCTCGACAACTCAAACAGTGAGAGGTACGGGTGGTTGTCAGCAATGGGCAGAGAAAACGAGATGTCCGTTCTCTTAGCTCTGTGCGATCTCCCTATTTTGTTCTGCTTCAGAAGTTTATATAGTCGGCTGTGTAGGAGACAATATCTTCCCCAATATTAGTTTCCAAAATGATTCTTTTTTCTTTCTTTTTCAAATGATGAAAATTCTCCATTCTTGGCAATAGTTCTAATACATCATTCTTCTCCATATTTCAAACGTTTCAAATTTTAAAATGTTTCCAAACAATGATTTAAAATCTTTCCTAAACTTTTAATGTTTAAATTTATGCACCTTTTAATTAATTTTAGGCTTGCCTTTGCTATCCTACTACGACTAATACCAGACCGTTTTATTCAGGGTCATATCGGTCGGTCAAACCGATAAGCCAATGAGCACCTGCAATGAGAAAAATACATGAAATAAAATGCGGCACGTGAAATAAAATGCGCTACAAAAATACATAAATAAAATACTAGGATGCGTCGTAGGATGCATCAATTCCCCCAGAGTTGAAAGAATTCGACCCCGACGAGAACTCGCAAAGACTAGCAATAGAGAGATCTGGGCGTCGGCGTCATAACTCGTCAGTGATAATCCAAGAACTGTCTGTGATTTCTCGTCCTCGCCATGACATCAAGTAACGCTGGTATGTCCCATGGCGAGTGCGAAACTCTCGTACATCCAGAACCTGGTATATCTCCTCAGTGGTGGGTGTCGACACTGGAGCTAAGTCTGGTGGGATCTCTGGAGCTGTCGTCGGTGGACTCGGACTGGAACTAGGTGGATCTCCATAGAAAAGTGTCATATCTGACACGTTAAATATCGGCGAAGTACCGAATTCAGCTGGCAGATCTAGGTGATATGCATTCTCTCTGATGCGCTTTCAGACTTGGAAAGGACCAAACTTCCTCTGCTGTAACTTGTGGTATGTACCCGGAGTGAATCTCTGTTTCCTGAAATAAGCAAAAAACCAATCTCCTTCTAAAAAGTATAACTCCCGGCGATGTCGATCAGCCATGGATTTATATTTTTCAGAAGTCGCTCGCAATTTATTAGTAATAGATTTATGCAATTCCTTTTAATAATCAACACGTACTTGCGCATCAAAGGAAATACATTCATGATTCGGGAGGGAGTGACGATCAAGTAAATGTGGTATATGGAATCCGTATACAATCTCGAAAGGAGATTAGCTGTTGTGCGATTAGTAAAATTATTGAATGCAAATTCAGCTTGTGGCAGTATAAGATCTCATTGTTTCAGATTCTCTCTAGTCAAACACCTAAGAGGGTCCCCCAAACTCCTATTAACGACCTCAGTCTGCCCATCGGTCTGAGGGTGATATGCGCTGCTAAATTCGAGTTTGGTACCAAATCAAGCCCACAATGTTTTTCAAAAATATCTCATAAAATGAGTATCCCTCTCAGAGTGATCGACCTAGAAATTCCGTGCAACCTAATGATTTCTTTAAAAAAAAGTTCAGCGGCGTGTACAACAGTAGAGGTTTTCCTACACGGAATGAAATGTGTCATCTTTGAAAACCGATCCACGACTACAAAAATAGAATCAACCTTCCTCTGAGTGCGAGGAAGTCCAACTACGAAGTCCATCGAGATATCATCCCATGGCCGCTCTGGTATTGGTAAGGGGTTGTATAATCCAGTGTTTTGCGCGTGCCCTTTATATCGCTGACAAGTCATACAATGTCTAACAAACTCGATGGCGTCGTGCTGCATGTTGGGCCAATAATATCGTGCACTAGCGAGATCTATCAATTTGGATTGACCTACGTGTCCCCCTAACCCAGATGAGTGGAGCTCCCGAAGTAATGTCTCCCGAAGTGGTCATTCGCAAATGCAAAGGGGAGTGCCTCTAAACAGATAACCCTCACTCACGACGTACTGTGTGGTGGGATCAGTCCCACTATGCTGACATGAGCTCCAAATATCATGAAAGAACAGATCGGTGGCGTATAGGTCGCGCTGTGAATCTAAATTAGTAATGCACGGCTGCAGGGTGACTAATAAATGGGTGCGACGACTAAGTGCGTTGGCTACGCGGTTCGTGACTCCGGGTTTGTGCTTCAAGTGAAACGTGAACTCCTGCAGGTAAGCAGCCCACTTGGCATGACGCCTGATCTCCTTCTGGGAGTTCAGATGCTTTAGAGCCTCATGATCAGTGTTCAACACAAACTCGCGTTGAATCAGGTAGTGTCTCCAATGTCGGAGAGCCTGAACGATAGCGTAAAACTCTAAGTCGTAGGTGGAATATCTAGTCTTCACCTCGTTCAACTTCTCACTAAAGAATGCGATGGGTTGACCCTCCTGACTCAAAACTGCGCCAATGCCTACGATCGTTGCATCACAGTCAACCTCAAAAATTTTCTCAAAATCAGGCAGCGCTAACACAGGTGCACTCGTGAGTCTCTCTTTAACCAAAAGAAACACTCGCTCGACTTCTTCAGTCCAAATGAACAATCCCTTCTTCAGACAATCAGTCACTGGTGCTATAATGGTGCTAAAGTTTCGAATAAACCGCAGATAAAAAGATGTTAGCCCATGAAATCCTCGAGCCTCAGTAATCGTCCTAGGGCTAGGCCATGATTCTATCGCCTTGACCTTCTCTCTATCAACTCTAATGACCTCAGAAGAAACGATATATCCTAGGAAGGTCAGGCTATCAGTTAAAACGTGCATTTTTTCAAATTTATATATAGTTTATTTTCTCATAGGATCTCTAAGACCTGCCTAAGATGAGTCATATGCTGATCCTAATTAGTGCTATAAATCAAAATATCGTCAAAGTATACCACTACGCAAACTCCTATGAATGGCCTAAGCACTTGATTCATCACTCGCATAAATGTATTGAGAGTATTGGAGAGCCCAAAAGGCATCACCAACCATTCGTATAATCATTCTCTAGTTTTAAATGCAGTCTTCCACTCGTCCCCGGGTCGAATTCTAATTTAGTGGTATCAACTTTTTAAGTCAGTCTTCGAAAATATACGTGATCCACTAAGCATATCTAACTTGTCATCCAATCGAAGAATCGAAAAACGATACTTGATCGTGATTTATTAATTGCTCGACTATCCACACACATACGCCATGTCCCATCTTTCTTAGGAACTATGAGTGTGGGGACGACGCACAGACGCCATGTCTCTTTAACGTGACCCGTCGAAATCAGATCGGTCACCTGTCTATGTAGCTCCTCATGCTCTTTCGGACTCATGCGATAGTGGGGCAAATGAGGTAAGCTAACTCTTGGGATGAGGTCTATGCAATGTTGTATGTCTCTCATCGGGGGTAGCTGATCGGGCAGCTCCTCCGACACGATCTCAGAGAATTCGTCAATGAGAGGGCACACCGTACTAGGGATGTCTAATGTAACGGGGGTGATGTCGATACCGGATAACATATAAACGACCTCGCTATCCCTCATCTCCTCCTGGAATTGGGACCCTGTCAATAACATGGTGGCGGAGGGGAAAAATATCGTGGAGACAGTGGTAGAAGGGGGTGAAGTCCTCTCTAGGGCTCTGGGAACAAGACCATTCTTTTGGGGGGAGAAGAACTATCTTGCGACCATTGCGCTCGAAGGAGTGAGAGTTCTTTACACCATCATGAACTCCGTGTCTATCGTACTGCCAAGGTCGTCGTAGCAGGATGTAACAGACCTCGATAGTAGCTACATGACACCATATAGCGTTCTGATACGTACTGCCTATGGAAAACTCTACGAGACACTGGTGCGTGATAGGAATGGTAGTGCTACTAGTGACCCATGACAGACTGTAGGGTTTTCCTAAGGGCTGCGTTTTTAATTTCAGCTTATCTACCATGCGTTGAGAAACAAAGTTCTTCATACTAACACTGTCTATAATGATGGAGCAGAACTGCCCCTGTATGTGGGCGGTGGTACGAAAGATATTGTTTCTCAACCAGTCGTCGTCAGTAGGGGTCTTGGGAGTTAGGAGACTATGTTGGAGAACACACACTAACTGCTCAGGTTGTTCTCCCTCAACTTCGTACTCACTCTCTAACTCAGTTTCAGTGGCCAGGTCAGTCTGGGAATCGCTAAGGAATACTCCATACTCAGGTTCTGACTCACTCTCAGAATCGATGATGGCGACGAAGTGGCGTCGCGGACATTCAGAAGACTTATGGCTCGGTTCCATACACTTAAAACATCTAAACGTCCCAGACTGAGGTCTAGTGCCTATAATCTCCTTGCCTTCCTGGGAGGGGTAGGAAGTGCTGCGGTGCTCGTCGATACTGTTGATCGAGGGGGCCCAGCAGGAGTGGAAGTGTGAGTCGGGTGGGACCAATCAGTAGACTTGTTCCCAGATGTTCGTTTTTGCAGTGCTTTTACTCCACGCGCGTGACTCGTAACCTCTCCTAAATCCTTACAATCAAGGAGTTCCAACTGATCTCGGATGGAATAGCGTAACTCGTTCAGATAGCGGGAAACGGTCATGTCATCGTCCTCTCTGAGGTCGAGGCGAGACCGCAGGACTAGGAACTCATTTGTGTATTCATTGACAGATAATTTGTCCTGATGTAAATTATGAAATTTTCGATACAGGGTTTGCATATAGTCAGATGGAACGTATATCTTACGCAGTTGAGTTTTGAAGTTGTTCCATGTTGTGATCGGGGGCATGCCTAAATTGAACCTAGACCGTTCTAACTGTCCCCATCAAACTAACGCAGATCCTTTAAACCTGAGGACGACGTACTCTACTTGCTTGGCTGGAGGCAGTTGCTTCCAAACTAAGTAACGATCCATCCGTTCGCACCACTCTAAGCAACTCTCAGGCTCGATTCGCCCTTCGAAGTCACCGACATCCAGTTTGATTCCCATGTCCCAACAGGGTTGGTGACATGGTTTGTTATGTGCTTCTGGGTCGGGGTGTGCGAGTTCCCGATGTCTATGATTAGGGTCGTTTTCGACCATTGGGGCAGGTGTTCGGTTGACGTGCAAGGTTGCTTCGATATTATTAACCGAAGTGCGTAGTCCGTTCATGATATGTGTGGACACTACCCATACCGGTGGTGAGAGTTTCGACTGTTTTCATCAAATCACTCATGCGTCGGGCCAAATCTCCTTATGTTGTTCTCTAATTGATCGACCCGCTTTTCCATCGAAATTTCAAAATAATTTTTTGGATGATAATTTTTTTTTTAAAAAAAACGTTTCCGAGCGGGAGAAAAATGATTTTCATGAAGGAAAAACAATTTTTTTTTATATTTTAAGGATAAAATTAGAAATTTTTAATTCAATTTAATTTTTTTTTAAAAAATAAGGATAAAAAAAAAAAAATATTTTTTTAATTTTTGTTTAAGGAAAAATTAAAATCGACGGATCGATCGATCCACGGTAGAAGTGAATCGACCGCCTCTGATACCAAACTGATGTAATCTCGGGTTAGAGTATAATTTGGGGGCCGAGCGGCCAAAACTGAATTTGTTCGCGCAGTAGTCAAGCTCGTCGCTTCGGACGTTAGAAAGTTCGTTAATTTCACTCGAGTGGAATTCTCACGTGTTGTTAATGAGTCGAACCCTCCACAATTTTTTTGCGACCACAAGCAGAAGTTTCACGCAACAATTTATGAAAATAACGGTACTAGTAGCAATGCGAACACAAAGGCAAACCCAAATTAATTAAATGAAAATGCATAAACTTATACTAATGCAGGGAGAGGGACAATTATACCAAAGCCACGGCCGAACATTGACCTGTTCCAAATCGGCCACACACACGAGTTGAACGGGGAAGATGTTGAAGGGGAAGCACGGGTTCACGACCGGAGTAGGCGAGCAGTCGACGACGTGGATCAATTCCAAGCCGTCGGGGGTAGGAGTCGATGCCGACGACATCCCGGTACAGGTTCTCCAAACGGCGCATGCGATGGCGACGAGGGTTAGCCGATACGGCGACTTGGCTGCGCGCGGGACGTTGCGGTGCAAGGCTTCTCTTTGTTTGCAGGCGGCGGTTGCTTCCGGGGCTCGACAACTCAAACAGTGAGGTACGGGCGGTTGTCGGCAATGGGCCGAGAAAACGAGATGTCCGTTCTCTCCGCTTTGTCCGATCTCCCTATTTTGTTCTTCTTGGGAAATTTATATAGCCGGCTGTGTAGGAGACTATCTTCCCCAATATTAGTTTCCAAAATGATTCTTTTTTCTTTCTTTTTCAAATGATGAAAATTCTCCATTCTTGGCAATAGTTCTAATACATCATTCTTCTCCATATTTCAAACGTTTCCAAACAATGATTTAAAATCTTTCCTAAACTTTTAATGTTTAATTTTATGCACCTTTTAATTAATTTTAGGCTTGCCTTTGCTATCCTACTACGACTAATACCAGACCGTTTTATTCAGGGTCTTATCGGTCGGTCAAATCGATAAGCCAACGAGCACCTGCAATGAGAAAAGTACATGAAATAAAATGCTCTACGTGAAATAAAATGCGCTACGTGAAATTAAATGCGCCACAAAAATACATAAATAAAATACTAGGACGCGTCGTAGGATGCATCATTAATAAAAATACTTTTTTATTTCTCTTTAATCTGTAATTATGCATGGTATCAGAGTTAGGTTTCCTAAATATTTTTTTTTCATGCTATTACTCGCTCAGGCTTCCTATCTGGGCGGTTAGAATTCTCTAACCGCAGTTTTTCATCTCTTGTTGCTTCCCCGTGTTTTCTCCCCCCTACTTTTACTAGGCCCGCCTGTCTGCCGACCTCATCTAGCCGCATTTTGTTTTGTCTTTTCGCGCGACATCTTCAGTCTTCTCGCCGCGCCTACTTGTTGTTCTCGCGCAACATCCTCAGTCTCTAGCCGAGCTTCTTGTCTTCTGCCCGCATGCCCCGCTGAGGTCGTCGAGCTCCCTGGTGCAAGCTCCTAGTCATTGATTTTTGCACCAAACTTCTTCCTACCAGCTCTCCAGCATGCCTGCTCGCTGCAGATCGCGTCCTCGCCAAACTCGCAGTGCCCGTCAGACTACACAATCTCTCGCTTGATTGTCGCCAGGCCCCTGTTCGTTGATTCTGCCGGTTGCTCGCCAATTCCGCTGGTTGCTCTTCTAACCGCACGTGTTGCTGACAGGTGTTGGTCGCCAGGCCCCTGTTGCTCCCTTAGCCGCCCGTGTTGCTCGCCTAGCCGCAGGTGTTGATCGCCAGGCCTCCTGTTGCACCCGCAATTTGCGGTGTTTCTCTTCTTCGAAATCTGTCTGAGGGCCTCTGCTTTCACATCTATTGCTCGCCTAGCCGCAACTTCACCTAGTCGCAACTTATTTATTCATGAATTCGACTAATCCTCCCTCCCTTCATGCCCGTGCTGCTACACCCATCCCTAAAATCCGTGATGAGCTTCAGATCACTGCTATCTCTCTTAGTAGGAAGAAATTTTTATTGAGTGGGTGCACTCCGTTCGTCGTGTTCTCTAGACCAAAGGCCTCCATCATTTGACAAAGGCCACCCCTACCGCACCCACCGAGGACTGACTTCGTGATGACGGTCGTGTCCAATCATTGATCCTCAATTCTATGGATAGTGAACCATATTGAATGAACACGTATCATGAGACGTCTAAGGCCATATGGGAGGAACTCCATTCCCTCTATTCTGGCAAGGACAGTCTCCAACATCTGTTCAACATCATCGCTGATTTTCAGACACTTGACCCCAGAGCGGCAGACGACTTAACTTCCTTTGTTGCAAGATCCAAGACTCTTGTTGAGGCATGCGTACAATATCAGGCACAACGGACTTTGCAGCACAATGAGCACAAAAAGAAGCAGTCTGGATTGTCATGATGATGACCCGTGTTTTATCTCATCTTCACAGTGTTCGGGCTCAAGCATCAAATTCTCTCTTCCTTTACAATTCCTTCTGTCAGATGTCTGCTTCATACTCTTGAAGGTTACACCGCCTCCTGATGCTCTTGAGACTCTATCTCTGGTTCTTCTTTAACAACCTTTCACCTCTAGTCCTGCTCCTTCGGCTCGTGGAGGTCGCACAATTTCTCGGGGCCAGGGGCGTAATGGAACACCCCGTCTTAAGTGTTCTCATTGCGGTCGGGATGGTCACTTTGAGACCACCTGCTATCACAAGCATGGTCTGCCCCCACAACAAAATACTTTCGTTGCGGTCGATCCTACCTCCACCACCCGTAATGACATTGATGCCTTGCGCACCCAACTCTAACATCTTCAAGGGATGATCAGTTGCTCATTTGGCTCTGTTGCGTCAATCTATATTGAAGGTATCTCATGTCTCTCCCATAGTTCCAACTGGATTGTGGACTCGGGTCCCACACACCATATTACTCCGCTGAAACCGCCACAGTACTTACAATTTGCACATCCCAAGTTCATCACCGTGGCCAGTGGTGACACCACCCTTGTTTATGGCGTTACTGATCTGCCCCACTCCAACCCCCTCTCTATGCTTTGTCCTTCATGTCCCTGGATCGTCTTTTAACATTCTTTCTGTTAACCGGCTTACTCAAGACCTTGATTGTTGTGTAACCTTCTCTCCCTTCTCCTTTAGTGTGCAGGATCGACGAACGCAGAGTATTTTTGGTAAGGAGCGACTATCTAATGAGCTCTATATCTTTTATATTCTACCTACGGTTCACTCCTCTGTCACCTCTGTTGATTGACATCGACGTCTTGGGCATGCTCCCCTCCAGATCCTCAAAAATTCTTCCTGATATCTCTCTCCATGACTTTACTTGTGAATCATGTATCTTTGGTAAATAACAATGTTCATCTTTTCTTCAAAATTGTACTCGGAGCAATGCTCCCTTTGTTTTAGTTCACTCTAATATTTGAGGACCATATAAAACATTTGGTGTTTATTATTATCGTTATTTTGTTATATTTATTGATGTTTACTCGTGCATGACTTGGTTGTATTTAATTCGTGATCGTGTTGAAATCACCTCCATCTTTTGTAATTTTATTACTGAGACTCGTACTCAGTTTTCCAGTACTCTAAAGATACTTCACACCGACAATGCGCGTGAATATACAAGTCATGTTTTTTTAAATCTTTGTATTGAGTTTGAGATTATCCATCAAACTTTATGTGATTATACGTCCCAACAAAATGGTGTGGATGAACGGAAAAATCGTCACCTTTTTGACGTCGTATGCTCGCTAATGTTTCAAATGCAGACAACCAAACTTTACTGGAACTTCGCGGTTTGGTTTCTACTACCTGTCATCTCATCAATCGCATGTCCTCCTTCATTCTCAACTTTGCGACTCCTTTTAGTTTTCTTTTTTCCTTCCACGCCCCTTTTTTCATCACACTTCACATTTTTGGATGTACCTGTTATGTTTATAATCTTGATTCTTCCACTGACAAGCTTGCTTCTTGTGCTACAAAATATGTGTTGGAATTATCAGGTCAATGTCGGGCTATTAAAGTCTTTAGGTGTATTTGTGTTTAGTCCCACACTGGCTATCGGTGTTTTTGAGTCTTGTTGTAATATTATTTAAAGCCCCTATGTCGATGAATGAATCACCTCTTCTATTCTCTTTAACTTTCCAACATGGTATCAGAGCAAAACTTTTCCTCCTGAGTAAACCCTAAAATTCCTTTCTCCCGTGGCCGCCATTTTCTTCCCCTTCCACCGTCTGATTTCATCGCTGCTCCCGACGGGGATCTCTTCCTCTCCCGTCAACGGGACCAGTCTCTGATTCCGTCGACGGGAGGCTCTGCTTCTGTCATACTCGATCCCGTCTGCACCGTCGTCGACGGGAGGCTCTGCTTCTGCCTGCTCTTACTACTTCCATCACTGGCTTTGATTATCGTCGCTTCGACTGCTGCGTCTACCTCCATCGACGACGCTTCCGCCTGCGCAGACTTCTGCCAATTTCTCCTCCTCTCCCGTCCGCAACAACTGTGTCTCGGCTTCTCTGCCTGGCATATCCCAGGCCGTTCTTGGCTGCTTCCCTAGTCGACGGCTGCTCCGGATCGCATCTCCCGTCGCCTCTTCTCCCGACGCCGGATCCGACTTCTATCCATGCTCTTCTTCTCATCAACGGAACCGCTACTCTCCTCCCCCGATCTCGTTTCCTGGGGGTGTGGCTACTACAACGCTCGATCCCGTCAATGACTGCCCTGTCTGCCGTCGTCGCCTGCTCCAGGCCAGCCCTCCCGTCTTCCCTTCCTCGATGAGACCAGGCAACCACTTCTAGATCCCGCCCGCTTCCTATTGCAACTCATCGACAATGATGATTCTCCCTTTCGACGGCGTGCTCACGACAGCTTATCGTTCGTCGTCGTGCTTCTTCCACTGCTTCCCTTTGCTGCTGGAGGTCCCTTTGCTGCTGGTGCCCCCATGCTGCTGTTTCCACTGCGGTTCGCAGCTACTTCAACCACTGCACCTTAGTTTATGTCAATTCCAGTTGCTGCCACCTCTTCTGGGGGATGATCTCTTGCAGATAATGAAGTTTCATGCTAGTTTTACTCGTTTTTTGTGTCTTTAATTGTCCTTGTTTGATTGTTGTTCGTATTTGCTTAGTATGGTCTAGTTATGTCGATATTCACGTGTGTTTCACGTAAGGGGGAGTGTTTAGGATGAGGCGACTCAGATAATCTTTCTCGTGGTTTGCCTTAGTCCCGCACGACCTCCATGCTTATGTTGTATGTCGTTTGCATCTCCCCATGTTTTCTTTCGATTGGTTGTGTTGGGGACGCGACTGGTGTTGGTGTTCTGGTCTCATCGGGTTGTGTTGTGTGGAACTGTGTTGTGCGGGACTGTGTCGCGAGGGACCGTTTTTGTGCGGATTATCCCCGACAGATTATCCCCGATCACTCGTTTGATGACTTGCTCAACATCTTTCGTTCTCTTTCGCATGTTGTGTGCAAGGTGTAGGATCGAGATCCTGAGTTGGATCGTTTTTTGATGAGATCGGATCGTAGTTGGATCGAGCATCGCAAGTCCTACACATGTGGGTCCTGCGTCGTGTGTTGGGTAACATTAAATTACGTGTCAATTAATAAAATAAATCAATAAATTGAGAATAATTGAATCAAAACGATAACATCATATTAAATTCAATTTCAGTTTCAAGTAAGAATGAATGTTTACTAACCAAATCTGGACTTGGTGCTCGCTCTGATGTTTTGTCCCGCATCATCTACCTCTATTATCGTTGATTTGTGATGTGAAGCTGAAGGGTCAATCGACACTTAAGGGGGAGTGTTGGAATTGTCAGGTCAATGTCAGGCTATTAGAGTGTTTAGGTGTATTTGTGTTTAGTCTCACACTGGCTATCGGTGTTTTTGAGGCCTGTTGTAATCCTATTTAAAGCCTCTATGTGGATGAATGAATCACCTCTTCTATTTTATTTAATTTTCCAACAATATGTTCGTTGGTTACTCGATTTCATAAAGGGTATATATGCTACTCTACCAACGATCGCAAAGTTGTCGTTTTTGTAGATGTCACCTTCCTCTAGGACCAAACGTTTCACTCTCTTTATCCAACTCCTCATATACCTCCTCTTATACCACATCCTACCGTCTCTGTTACGTCGCGTCTTCCACCACTTCTTCCAAACCCGACTCCAGTACACCCCAAACCACCTCCTCGTGTGTACACTCGCTTCACTCCCAGATTCGATGCCCTACAACAGTTACCCTCTACCAGTGACACATCGCCGCATGCAGATCAGACACCAGCCTCTATGGCTCATCCCCTGGAGAATTATGTATTCTTACATTGTCTATCCCACCTCTTCTCAAATTCGTGCTTTTTTTATCTTTCATTTCTATACTTAACTCTTTGCAGGAGGATCTCCACATTCGGGGTGGTGTGCCTCCATGAATGAGGAAATGACTGCCCTATGGGCTAACCGGACTTGGGATCTTGTCACTCTTCCTTCAGGACAGACTTGTGTGGGATGTAAGTGAGTTTTTACAATCAAACATGCTCCAAACGGGACAGTTGAATGCCTAAAAGTTCGTCTTGTTGCTCGAGGGTTTACTCAACAACAAGGCCTCAATTATGATGAGATTTTCTCACCAGCTGCCAAGTTGAATATTGCTTGTGTCCTGATCTCCTTAGCTGTTCATTGAAAGTGCACCAACCTCCTGGGTTTGAGACCACATAGGAGTCTCGTGTCTGTCACCTCAAGAAATCTATTTATGCTCTCAAACAGTCTTCTCACGCATGGTTTGACAAGTTTAGTAAGGTTGTTCGTGATGTTGGATTCATTTAAAGCTCGACTAACTTCTCTCTCTTTACTCGTCATCGACCGACCGACACAGTGATTCTCTTAGTTTACGTCGATGATATTTTGATTACTACTGATGACTTCAAAGGAATACCAATGATCAAGCAGCACTTAAGTTCGGTCTTTCAAACTAAAGATCTGTGAAATTTTTGGTATTTCTTGGGTCTTGAGGCAGCAAGATGCCCTGATGGTCTTGTCCTATCTTAACGGAAGTGCTGTCTTGACCTTCTTCATGATGCTGACTATTTTGAATGCAAGCCTGCTGACACTCCTATGAATGTCAACCCCAAGATCTGCACTTATGACTCTGACTCCGATCTGCTACTTCCAAACTCAGAATATTATCGTCGTCTTGCAGGAAAGCTGATTTATCTTACTATTACAAGACCTGATATTTCCTTTGTTATTGAAGTTGTCAGTCGATTTGTGCATGCTCCGCAGACCTCTCATCTCTAGACCGTCGAACGCATTCTCAGATATTTGATGACTGATCCTGAACAAGGGCTTGTATACAAACCGTCTTCCTCTCTATCTCTGATTTTGGATGATCGACGTTGCACAAGTAGTTTCTGTACTTAATTCGGAGGACACCTTATTACCCGGCGTATCAATAAGTAATCTGTTGTTGCTCGCTCATTTGCTGAAGTCGAGTATCGTTCAATAACCGTTATTGTGTCTGAGCTTACCTGACTAGAATGTCTCCTAGGTGATTTGGGAGTCAAAATTTCCTCACCAGTCACTCTTTTTTGTTACAGTCGAACTGCTATAAACATTACCAAGAATCCTGTATTTCATGAACGAACCAAACACATTGAAGTTGATTGTTACTTCATTCGAGAGAATTTTCAATTGAAGAAGTTGGAGTTAAAACATGTTCCTGCTACCGGGCAAGTTGCTGACATTCTCACCAAGGCCTTACAACGATCGTTATACTGTCAGTTTTTGGCCAAGCTTGGTGCTTACAATCTATATGCTCCAGCTTGCGGGATAGTGTTGAAGAAAATATGTAAAGACCCAAAATAAGGCCCATCTTATTCCTTTGGTTTAGTCTCACATCTTAGGATGGGTATTCCCCTCGTTTCTCTCTTCTTATATAAGTGTACAGATACATGATTGTATTGACCAAGAAAATAGAGAAATTAATAAAAATACTTTTTATTTCTCTCTTTAATGTGCAATTTGACAGATATCTCATCCGGGTCCGGGAGAAGTTGTCACCAACCTTCTAATACCCGTCTTCTCTTCACAACGCTCCAAGCACCATGGCTCAACCACAAAAATCCTCTAGCAATCTCATTTTCCTCTAGAAATCCATCAATGGAGCATGTGATGTCCTGGAAGGAGGAAGAACGCCTGGAGAGGGCTGGGCGAACTGCTGGAAGTGAAAAACTGCTGATTGAATCGGGTCCCTCTTCTTGAAAACCTAAATGTCTTTATACTGGTTCAGGAAACATGTTCAACAAACCGCACGCACTTACATGAAGAAAAGTGGAGCAAAACTGCATTGGTCGTGCACGCGCATGAACAGTGCCCGCCTGCAC
This sequence comes from Platanthera guangdongensis, assembly GCA_039583875.1. Taxonomy (NCBI): domain Eukaryota; kingdom Viridiplantae; phylum Streptophyta; class Magnoliopsida; order Asparagales; family Orchidaceae; genus Platanthera; species Platanthera guangdongensis. The sequence continues at coordinate 7,831,754 of CM077164.1, forward strand.
GTGCACGGAGAAAACACACCCGCATTGGCAGAACGCTTGATTTTTGGCCAAAAATGGGCACTGAAAGCACGCGCACACGACCTGCACAGTAAGCACACATGCGTGCGTGAAGAAACATGCACACACACCAATCCTGCTACGGGAAATGCAACCCATGACTATGTCAATTGAATCGGTCGTTGTCGAACGCCTGATCTCGCCTAAGGAACATACATTCTATGATGACGAAGTTTTTGTCCAAACTCATTCGACCAAAAACATCGTCCCAAATGGAGCCGTAGACATCTAGAATCATTCATCAGGCAGATAAAATTTTGTAGGTAGCTCCTCTGGATTCCCGAGTTTGCTTCGGCCATGAAGAACTTTATGGCAACGGATGCAAGAGGCGTCCCCTATTGCCGTACCATCTGCCCCGCAAAAAAATTATTTAAATATTATAGGTGTCAACTAATATGCATTCTGAAGGATGACTTAATGCAACTGTGTTCTTATTTTCTTCATTCAATTTCCAGCCATTTGCTTATCAGCTTTCTATTTGAGTGCAGATCACAGACATGACAGGGACAGAGGTTCCGGCGGTTATAGACACAATCGAGGTTTCTACTCGTTCTTCAAATCTGTTTCTTCACTTTTTTCTCGTCTTCAATCCGACATTTTTCTCGAAATGATTCCCCGCAATGCAGATTATCAGCGGAAACGATCTCATGATGATGGACGCACGACAAATTATGATTCACGGAATTCTGATCACGATTCCAGACCGGTTTGCGCCTCTATTTTGCACACACCGGTTCGGTCCCTGGTATCTGCTTGAATATTAACCACAATCTTCTACTGCAGGAGAGGAACCCTCGATTTCGGGAAAGTGGGGACTCCGACGATGAAGACGACGATGGTAGTAGAAAAAGACGCCGCTGATATTTACATTCGTCGATGCTTTTTCGGATGATTGCGATAGGAAGGCCTGATGTTAATGATTTTGAAGGCCTTTTTCTTGCTGTTAGAAGCAAAATCTCTGATGAAAATTCTCTTTTTTTGATAACAACACATTACCTGCAAGCTGAATAGAGCCCAACCCCAATGTTAAGTGCAGCAGTAATTTCTCAGCACATCAAAATTTTATGTCCACTTTCCTTAGAAAGGCTAAAATTGTATTAATGCATATAATATTTATTTTATGTTGAGTTTATTATTTTTCTTTTCGATTCCGAAAATGGCGAGGTTATGAATATTTTAATACCTGATTACAAATGCTTTGGGAATTTTTATTTTTATTTAATTTAAACCTAAATCATGCTCATTATTATCTTCTAAAACTTTCATATTGTCTAATATCATGCTCATTATTATTTTTTATATTTGTCTCATTTGTTATTTTTAACCTTCATTCTACGTGTTCAAATCACTTTTGAGTTTTTCTTTTAAGCTTTGTTTGGCATTGTGGTGGCGGTTGTAAAAGTGGTTGTTATGAACCGTTCTTGAATGCCTGACCAGGCCTTGGGAACTTCATCCACTTTTATGGCGCTGATGTTTTTTTTTCTCAACTCATCGGAGCAAAAACACTGCCAAACTGGGTGGTGGTGCTCATGAACATGGGGATTAAATTGTCATTTGTTAACGCCCACCTAAGAAACATTCACTTTTATGTTCAAATTGATGATGTAGATGATTTAACCCATTTTAACAAGTGCTTAATCTAACGCAAGGGTCCGGCATAGAAAATGAACCAAGCTTAATTCAGGATACCAAATGAAAAGCTGATGGTTAAAATCCAACTCATAAAGAGCCAGATCGAAGTTCAAGAGATTAGCCATATAAAATGTAATTAGCTCAAAGTGTAGGCTCTACTGACCTAACACACGATAAATAAGCCATGCGTATATAGTGAAAGAATGAGATTACAATAGACAATCTTATTCCACTCTCTAAGGGTCTATTTGGCATGGTGATGACAGTCATGAACGCGATTGTTTGTCCGATCATTCGACCGCATCAACCTTATTATGGTCCGATTCATGCGAACTTCGTCTATCACTTGGTCAAATCTAAGGAACTTCGTCTATTTTTATGTTAATTTTTTGTGTAGGTCACAACATGTCATGTCAAACACATTTTAGGGTTATGAAGCTTTTTGTTCAAGTTCAACGGCGCAAGAACGCCATGCCAAACGGACTCTAATTCTCTAGCTCAGTTCTTTATTTCTACATCTCCCTGCTAATTCCTTCTATTCCCGCTTAATTCTCGTTCTCCCCACTTTTCTTGAATTAGCAAGCTTCTTAAATTAGGATTAAATATCAATAAACACCTCATAGATGAGGAGGATGAGAAATTGTTGCATGCATAATTGAATATGCCATAATTAATAATTATCTATAAAACCTTCTTAAATTACATTAATTATGTTCAAAAAGTATCAAAGCTTTTTCATTGCTTTAATTAGCTTGTGCATGTGAAAGGAAAATATATTCATTAAGAGCAAAATAAATGTTTACAATGAAATTCAAAACAATTTTTTATAATACCAACATATATAAAACAATTATATAATATATATTATACTAATATATAAAGATGTCCTCTTATTGTGTAATGATGTGCATCATCTTGACCGTCCATTTTAAATCAAAACCGATCCTCTTTAGGGGAAAACAAATGTTTTTTCAAACCACAGTTATTCGAGCTCTACCTGATGCCGACGCAGGCTATAAGGATCGCCAGTCATAGCTTCAAAGCTTCCTTCACTTCAGCAGAGTGTCCAAGTCGCCGGAGAACGGCCGTATAATGTTTGTTCTTTGAAAAAAGTTTTAATTATTTGATGGTTTTGATGGAGCCATGTGTCATCACGAGATTAAATCTGAACTTATTTGAAAACTTGACACGTGGCAGAAGCTTAGAAATCCTATGACCAAGGTATATCTCTTTGAAATCTGGCCATCTTGAATGGACCAATAGCCTTCTGCTGACATGGCATCGTCCTCATCCAGCACACAAGTTTCACCTCCTCCCTCCGTCCATTAAACCCCCCAACGCCCATTCAGCCATTTCATCGAACACTTTGAGCTCATTGGAGCAGAGAGCAAAAATCACAGCCCCAAGCTCGCAGCGATTCTCTAATGGCCACCTCTGCCGTTCAGCGGTCAGCCTTCGCCGGCCAGACGGCCCTAAAGAACTCCAACAAGCTCCTCCGGAAGGTCGGTGCCGCCGGCAATGGCGGCCGGATCACCATGCGCCGCACGGTCAAGAGTGTTCCCCAGAGCACCTGGTATGCTTTATATATCCCATTAGTTTTCTTATACGAACTCTTACCAGCCCTTAATTGTCCCCCATTAATTCTGTCCCGAAGGTACGGCCCAGATAGGCCGAAATATCTCGGCCCCTTCTCCGAGCAAACACCATCCTACCTCACCGGCGAATTCCCCGGCGATTACGGCTGGGACACCGCCGGGCTCTCCGCCGACCCAGAGACCTTCGCCAAGAACCGCGAGATCGAGGTGATCCACAGCCGGTGGGCGATGCTCGGAGCGCTGGGATGCGTCTTCCCGGAGATCCTCTCAAAAAATGGCGTCAAGTTCGGTGAGGCGGTGTGGTTCAAAGCCGGCTCCCAGATCTTCTCCGAGGGCGGCCTTGACTATCTCGGCAACCCCAACCTCGTCCATGCGCTGAGCATCCTGGCTATATGGGCCACACAGGTAGTGCTTATGGGAATTGTGGAGGGCTATCGTATTGGTGGAGGCCCGCTCGGGGAGGGGCTCGACAAGATCTACCCGGGCGGGTCGTTCGACCCGTTGGGCTTGGCTGACGACCCGGAGGCCTTCGCGGAGCTCAAGGTGAAGGAGCTCAAGAACGGGCGGCTCGCCATGTTCTCCATGTTCGGCTTCTTTGTACAAGCCATCGTCACCGGCAAGGGACCCATCGAGAACCTCTCCGACCACCTGGCCGACCCGATGGCCAATAACGCCTGGGCCTATGCCACCAACTTCGTGCCCGGCAAGTGATCGCCCGAGCGACTATTTGGTGTAGCTTTTTCTTATGTAAGAATGATGCAAGTTTATTCCAATTGTGTTATGTTAATGATCACTTGAGTGATAAGAAAAAGAATCAATGGAAAATATTTTAAATAAGGGCTGCCCGATGCAAAAAACATCCCCGAACAGCAAGGGTCCAGCGAAGAGTCTCATCACAAGGGTGAAACGTAGGCAAACATTACCTTATATTTTGCAAGAGTCTGCTTCCAGGACCCAAAAAATTGACCTCAAGGTGTATACCTTAACTAGTGCCCCAAGATAAAAATAATAAATGAATAAATGAAATAATAGAAAACCCTGAAAGATAAATAAATAAGATGGATGTGAAGGAAGTCTGAGAAATGATTCTTCTTGGTGCTCATTTGAATAGTTGAAATAAGAAAACATATTTTATAAGCTCATACATATAATTTATTAAATTTGTTATTTGATTGAGTGTGGATAAATATTATTTAAAATTCAAGCTCCATAAATCTATCAAAATCATTTCTAAAATTGTCTAAATGGCTATTTTATTTTCACATAAAATGATTGAAAAATAAAATCAGTATTTCTTAAACTATAATTTTGGTAAAAGGAGCAACCAAATGAGCCGTTACATAAAATCAAGAGGAAAATCATAACAAAGTGTATATTTTTGACCCCAAACAAAGCAAATTTTTTGGAACCGGGCTCTAAATCCAAATTTTTGTCCGGGTAGGGGATAAACTCGATCTCCTGGGAGATCATCTTGATTTCCTGATTCGCACACGCGCAAAAAAGGGGAAGTGAGCGAATTAGGAGACTGAAATGATCTCCTACGAGATTGAAACAATCTCCTACCCGGATGGAAATTTGGATTCGGAGCCCGATTCTAAAAAATATGCGAGTATTACTGGAGAAATCCATTCAACTGCAACTTGTTTATATCCGCGAGATCCGAAATAATCATGATTCTAATAAGATTCTCAAAGTATAGTGTGGCTATTAGAAATGAAGACAGTGGCATTCACCAGTGAAAAAGAAACAAGATTGGAAGCATAGCACCTCTGACGCTCCGTTTGGCACGGTGTTTTTGCTCCCGTGAGTTCGACATAAACGTTACGGTCATAGAATATGTGTTTGACATGAAAACGGTTATGACCCCCACCAAGAAAAGAAAACTAGTTTTGAACATAAAAGTGGATGGAGTTCCTTAGGCTTCGGCTCTGTTTAACGAGGTGTCGGCAGTCGTGAACACGGTAGTTATGAATTGTTATTCGTGAGCGCCCGACCTCACCTAAGGAACCTAATCCATTTTTAGGTTTAAAACTAGTTTTCTTTTCTTGATGGCGGTCATAACCATTGTCATGCCAAACATGCATTCTATGACGATGGCGTTTTTGTCCAAATTCACCAAAGTAAAAATGTCGCACCAAATGGAGCCTCAATCTCCACGATCATGATCGTGCTTGATGGTCGTGATCTACCCACGTCTAGCTTGCTCTTTTCAAGGATTTTCACCTTGCAAAATCATAGCTCCATCCTCCATGTGGGGAAAGACATTTTCCTATGCCTCTCTAGCGCACCATTTCGCTATCCTACGAAACAATCCCTTCATGCCAACACGCTAATTCTCCTCCTGCTCATGTAGGTGACATTGATTTTTTCCAATATAGGGTCAATAAGTGTACTTCACACTCCATAGGCAGGCCATTCATTGTTGGCAAAACCTCTATATAACCAAATGAGTTCATCAATTTACAATTGACATGATCATGCCTCCCCTTGTAGATTCATCTAGGTCATCTATAACGGCTGCTTAACCGGATATTTTTGATGCATATCTTCTAAGAATCTATGCGTCTTCCCCCGCCCAGCCTCGGTCCCACCATCAATAGTAGGGTGGTGCAAAACAGAGGTTTAATGTGGGATGACGACATTATGCAGGGACACGCATGCAACTCAGCGGGACGGAGTACGTAGGGTAGTTCCACCACACGAAGTTATGCATGTGGGGTTCGGTTTGGCCTGGTTCAATGCAGATCCGGTTCGGATCCGATTCGATTTATGATTCCTGGTTCTAAGTGACAGCTCTACATAGGAGACTAAATAAGAATCTATGTGTCTTCCCCCATCCAGCCTCGGTCCCACCACCAATAGTAGGGTGCTGCAAGCCAGAGGTTGAATGGGCAAAATCAAGCAGGCGGGATGACGACATTATGCAGGAATGAGCATACAACTCAGCGGGACGAAGCACCTAGGGTAGCTCCGCCGCACGAATGCATGTGGGGTTCGGTATGGTTCAATTCAGTTCCGGTTCGGTTTGGTTCAATTCAGTTCAGGTTCGGTTTGGTTCAATTCAGTTCCGGTTCGGTTTATGGTTCCCGATTCTAAGTGCCAACTGAATGGACGGTTCCCGCAGCCTAGTCAGTTAGACTAAATGAGATTCTGCATGCACCAAAACTAATGGACGGTTGCAAAACTTTTAGCATAAGCGGGATCAGCTGCTTCGTGTTTCGACCATGTCAGGCTTTTATACTCGAGCTAGAAGCCCAAATCCCGCCGCACGGAGTATTGAAATCCAATCTGTCAGCGAGTGATTGTAGTTCAAGATTACTCACCACAACTATAATATAATACAATAGAGTAAGATATGATGATGAGGGGAATGGTTCGTTTCTATTGATGTGAGAAAATTTACTACAGAATCCCACCCTAGTCCACAGGAACAATCCCTGGAGTTCAGAGTAAAGAGCTCAAAACTACGTGAAAGCTTAGCCTTTTAATATTTAATTACTTGCATATATTTCTACTCTACGTTATGGCGGTATTCAGCTTCAATTTTATTATAAATTTCTATCAACCAATCCATACATATAAAACATACAATAGCCATATATACAGATTTTTCTGCATGGGTCAGTGTATTTGTATCATGGAAGCAACACTGAAAGAAGTCATCTAGCCAAAGCTCCAAATCATCTATTTTGAGCATCAAGATTGGGAATGTGGAAAGCAAAGTAGTCATTACAAAATTGATGAAATTATCAAACAAAAAATTATATTTAAAATCAATGAAAAAAACAATGTTATAGCAAATCCAATGATGATAAGAAAACTATAAATAAATTGAAATTTACAAAGCATAAGAAATGGTGATGCATAGAATATGTATCATGGATACATTAAATTAGGAAACTAGGTAACTTGTTTGTTGCGAGTCTAACCTTTGTAAGCTCTTCTGCATTATCCGTCAAAACTTGTGATTTGATTTCTCTTTGAGTTGCTCCTCAAGAAACGCTGTTTCAAAAAGCTATCCGGCATTGTGGGAAGGCTGAAGGTAGTTAATTTTGGAATTCCTACAAATTGAAAATAGACGCAAGTTTAGACTCGTGCAAGAAATTATAAGAAAATGCACTAATTAAACAAGTGAATGCAAAATGACCAACCTCCTACAGTTAGAAACGAGCATGTCTTGTGATTTGTATCATGATTCTAGTCTCAGTGCAGTTAATTCTTGTTTATAACATTGGTCCGACCTACCGTGCCACTCACCCCTTGCTTCAATTACCGGCGATACCCGAGCAACTACAAGTCATGACTGTTACTCAAGCTTCATCTTCTCCCTCATTTTGTGTCACGCTCTATTGGCCCACAAAGCATCAGCCGATCCAAGTTGATCCCATCTCGCGTGGCCTCGACGTCAGGGATTCTTGCGCATGAGTCCTTGCACCTCATGCATCATGCCCGATGATCTACGATGAGTCCCCCTTGACTAAGATCCGCCTCTCCGTCCTCGCCCAACTGGGTGCATATCCAGACGCCAACATCTCTCGATGCTCAAAGGGCTTCACAAATCCGGCTGGCATGCTCGACCACGTCGACTAATAAACACGGGCGTTGCTCCAATCAAGATTCTTTTAACTCCCCTGCCCGCGACTCCTCTAAACAAACTTCCACAATCTCAAACATCTATCCCGACAGTACTGCCTCGCAGGTGGTTATCCCCATTGACACTGTAGCCTTCAGTGGTACTTCAGCGCTCGGTTTGGTCCACCGTCTGGCACCCCTGTGCCAACCGCCTTCCCTAGCTCTGACTACTCTTCCATACCAGCACTTTCAACATCTCTCTCTCTCTCTTATACCCAAGACATGCAAAATGAGGGACAATTGTGTCGATGCCTTATAGTATGCGCTCTCCACCATCAATGCTCACCTCGACGCCTAAGACGAGCAGTTCACGTCGATTTTGGTACTGTTGCGCACCCTGCAATTGAGCCAACCGTCCGTAGCCAACGCCCCGCCGTCCTAGGATCCCCAAGTAAGACATTTCCTAGGGAACCCGCTCCGATGGGATTGCCTCCTCTGACCCACCATTGCATAGACATTCTGGTATTCAATGGAACTAACCCATTGGGTTGGATTGCCCTTGCAGAGCACTAGAGCAGTACTTTGACATCCATCAGACAACAAAGACACAAAAGGTCTTCACCGCCCTTATTAGCATGGAAGGGTTTCTGCCTCACCGGGACCACTGGCTCCGTCAGTCCTCTTTGGGTATCCCTTGAGCCACTCTCACGAAGGCTCTCGTACAGCATTACGACCATCACTACACTGGCAATGCGATCGAATGCTTGTGCGGGGTCCTCCAGACAAGCTCCATCAACTCCAATATGGATGAGTTCATTGGACTTGTCGCACATGTGTTATGTATACCCCTCAACCATTACTTATACTACTTTATGCATGACCCACAACGTCAGGTCTGAGCTCGCCATTGCATGCTCCATCTGTCCACAATCAACCAGACACTCTCACTATTTAAGGAAGCATAATTCATTAAGACATCCACTAAACCCCAGTTTACATCCACCCCTTCCAAGCATCCCCCCATCAGACCATACTTTGTGCCTAATCCTAAACTGCAAATATTATTGCACTCTCTTCCTCGACCAACCATCATTCCTCGAGGCAATAGTCCTGTCCATATTGCCAATAATGTCAGGAGTAAGAGACTTTGTTTTCCTTAATCTCCTACTCACGAGTGCCATGTGAAGAAGTTCAACGCAATGGTACAAGATAACTTTGGATGACATTGACATTGCTTACTTCGAGGCCCTCAAGATTGAGGACCAACCACAAAGCAAGTGCCCCAACAAATCAATAGGGGTCAACTCATGGTTGCACCTAGAACTAGTAAAAGGGCAGAGACTCGATCTTACGGACAAGTTTGATTTCCAGGAGAAAAGTATTGTTACACACACAATAGCAGCAATCTGGAGTGTTTTACTTTGATATTTATGTATTTTTCTCTTTATGAAAAGCATTTTGGTAATTGTATAAGTGGGTCTCACTCCACATATAAGGAGACTATAGTGCCTTAGGGCTTAGGGTCATATTTTGATTATTTAGGATTTTGAGAACTCTCTTCTGGATAAAGGACTTCAAGGAGGAATCTACCTCTAGGGTTAAGTCACGAGCATGTCTTGTGATTTGTATTGTGATTTGAATGGTGATTTTTATCTCAATGCAATCAATTTTTTGTTTGTAACTGTTAGAAGACATAAGGATAAATGATGTAAAGGCTCACTTCTTCCTTCTCCTTTAGTCCCATTATAGGCCCATTGGATGAGTTGTGGAGGTAGGAGTTGGATCAACAGGTCGCAGAGTGCCAGAGGTGGAAGCCGACTGCAGTGGGCAGCGAAACGAGAAGGTCGACGAGTGTAGACACGAAGAAGTGGAGGTGGTTGAAGAACAGGAGGGTTGGTGGGAGACGGTGGTAGCAAGGTGGACGTAACGGGGACAACAGGCCGTGGTAATGATGATGGTTGGGAGAGAGGTGGTGATGAAGCTGGGAAAAATGGTTGCTCTTTCAGAAAGGTGACATTTGCCGAAACAGTCACCTTGTGGGTAGTGGGAGAGTAGCAAACGTATCCTTTTTGAGTACGGGAATAACCAACGAACATCTGTTTGGCTGCCCTAGGATTGAGCTTGTCAATGAAGGGACCAAGATGATAGACATAACAAGTACAACCAAATATGCGAGGGGTGAGGGGGAATGGTAGTGTGGATGGAAAGAGAACACTGAAGGGGGTGGCATGATTGAGGACAGAGGAGGGGGGACGGTTAATGAGAAAGCATGTCATTGAAACTGCAAAATGTCAATACGTCTTGGGAACATGCATCTGAATCATGAGGCAACGAGCAACATCAAGAATATGTTTATTCTTGCGCTCAGCTTCACCATTTTGTTGAGAAGTATAAACACACAAAGTCTGATGAATAATGTCATATTCATAACAAAGATTATTGAACTCATTACTCTTGTATTCACGAGCATTATCCATCTGGAGCGTCTTTATTTTATCGGTAAACTGTGTGCGAGTCTCCAGAACGAATGCACATAATACATGAGGAAGCTCGAAGCAATCACGAAGTAAGCACAACCAGGTCATTCAAGAGTAATCATCAGTAAACGTGATAAAATAACGATAACCAGACACTTACTATTTTATAAGAGCCTCAAACATCAGAATGAACTAACATAAATGGAGCGGAGCTCCAGGTACAATGAGGAGAAAAAAAGGAACGATATTGTTTCCCCAAAATACAGGGATCACATGTAAAAGAGGGAAGCAGAACATCAAGAGGAGACTTCTGGAGAACTGGAAGAGGAGCATGTCCAAGACGCTGATGTCAGCCAACCAAGGATACGGAGGAGAGGATAGCAGGGGAGATATCAAGAAGGTAGAGCCTGTTGTGCAGTCGTCCTTTACCAATGATACTCTGCGTCCTGCGATCCTGCATCAGAAAAGAAGAAGAGGAGAATGTGATAGAACAATCTAAATCAGCAGTGAGGCGACGAACATAGAGTAAATTGAAAGGAGAGCCCAAGACATGGAGAGCCGAGCGAAGAGAAATAGAGGGATTGAGAGGTATATCAGCGGAGCCGGAGACAGAAGCAGTGTTGTCATCAGCTACGGTGATGAACTTTGGATGCGGAGAATCTGAGTATCAGGGTGGCTTCAAGGAGGTAATATGGTGAATAACACCTGAATCCACTATCTAGTGCGGACTAGTGGAGAGACAAGTGATACCTTCATGAGTGATGAAGGCAACAGAGACAGGAGAATTGTGGAGCAACCCTTGAAGTTGTTGGAGCTGGAGACGGACTTCATCAAGATCAACACGAGTGACGAAGGGGTTGTGGATAGCGGCAACAACAGTTGGATGAGGAGGAAGACCATGTTTACGATAACATGTAGCCTCTAGGTGTTCATCCTTGCCACAGAAAGAACACTTAGGCCAGGGCCAGCCACCGCGACCTCTCCCCCTGGAGCTTGCCCGTCCTCCACGGATAGGTGTAGGCAGCAAAGGTGCAGGAGTGTGCTGGAGAAGGGCTGGTGATGGAGGGACGATAGCATCCGGAGGCGGTGAAACCTTTAATAGCATGAAGCCCACATCTGAGGAGGGAATAATAGGAGAGGAGAGGACATGTACTCGAATACTGTGAAGATGAGTTGGAACACGAGCCATCATCATGACAATACCAACAACTTTCTTTTAAGCACGTTGGGCAGCTAGATCGGTAGTCAGGGACTGATGTTGAATTCATGTTTCAACCAATGTCTTGGATTGAGCAATAAAGGAGGTTAAGTCAGCAGCGCTGTCACAACCAGCAATTTCATCGCATTTAAAGATATATCAGAGTAAGGGAAAATGCGCGTCAGGATACCACGTCAGCAAGGGATGACTATAGACGCTCAGACAAAACTAATACTTAACGCATAAATAAAGATCTTTAAGTTATTTAGAGAAAAATCCAGTTTAAGTTAAATATTTAGCCACATCCCTCGGCTAGTGACTCATCGAGTCCACGAGAAAAGTAGTTATACGCTGCGGAAGATACTCCTTTTACAAGATTAGACACCTTATATGAGTATGAATGTCCCCAGAGGACAACTCATGCTATGCAAAACTCTAGGTTTATAATAGTAGTAAAAATAGCTTTTTACGGTCGCTAAATATAATGATTTAGAATTTTAAAACGTGCAATGCATGAAGTAATAATAGTAGATTTTTTTTGACTTGAAAATATCTAACATGCAATCCTAGCATAGAACATCCCAGAGAGCAAATAATCCAAATAATCAGAAGGAAAACAAACTAGCAGCTAGCAAAGTGTCCAAAATCAACAATCATGTGAGCTTCAACAATCTGACACGAAACCACATAATAAAAAGTATGTCTGAACTAGGCAAAGTAAACTGAAACAACAAACTACCTCGCAACGGCAAGGTAAAAACCACAGCCAACACTGCTGCTCAGGAACTACAAAATCAGCTCCGCTACCTGCTACTGCTCTGAACCTGAGGCATTCCAAAGACAGAACATCTCAGCAAGAAGGTATAAATGATGGCAGAAATTTAAACAAAAGCAAGCACGAGTCATAAGGGGTACCAACCCAAGACCAAAAGTACTGAAGCAAAGTACATGAATAAAGTACAAAAAAATTGAAAAGAAGCACTTACGTGAACGTCACGTACAACAAAATGCCCCAGATGCACAAGACTATAAGGGGGAAACACGATTAAATCATCAGAAAGAATTGCATAACTCTATTAGTCACGTGTGGTCAACTCTACCCCAAAAAAACAGGCGAGGCGGTCACTCATCTGGACACACCTTCACAGATATGATATCCGTCTAACTGCGGGGGAGACTCATACACTCCACCATTCATCGCAGACGCTCAAACACCTGGTAGAGTTTCACAAGTACTAATAAAGGGAACAAACATTGCGGGGGTGGTTTCATCCACTAACACCCGCAATAAAGGAAACCATGCTGTAAATCTCAAGACATGACACATCAGATTCTACTAACATCGCTAGATTGGAAATGGTTGATCAACCTTTATGAAAGATTCGAGACCTTAAATAAATTCTATCTCGACCTACACAGTAGTTAAGAGACGATTAAAAGATAAAGATTCAACCGCATCAGTAAATCACTAAAAAACTCTACAAGGTAGGATTAGCATAATCATGAACATGACAATATAAGTGGATCTTAAGTAAAAGATCAAACAGTACCACTGATCAGCAAATCAATCATGATAACAACACTAAATAAGAAAAATTAGCAATTACATCAAGATTGGAAGAGGAGGGAAGATGGAAAAGAAAACCACCACTTGCCTTGATTTTGCCGGAAAAACTCTCCAAATCATTTCTTGTCGTAGATCGGGGCTAAAGAAGACGGGAGAAATCAAAATCTGAACAAGAATGACCGGAATATAAGTTAGGGCCAAAACCCTAACGAGAAAAAAACTTAAGAAAAGGAAAAAACTTTACCATGATGGCGTAGCTCTCGTTGAGAGCCTTCCAGATCTGCGTTTGGTTCAAGATTTCGAGCACCGGAGCACCGTCGGCGGCCACCGGAAGAATCGCAGAAGAACTTTCTCTCTCTCGCACACGCCGCTCTGGTTCGGGAAAAGAACAGAAGTTCGGTCGGCTTAAAGAAGAAGTGTATATATATATATATTATTTATTTATTTATTTATATATATAATAAATATAATATTAAAATCATTACACTTAAGAGAATGAACAGGGGCCGGCTGAACCGGAATTTTCGAGAAAAAGTATGGATTTCTCGAGAGGGATGAAGATTTCTCGAGAGGGACTTGGGCATCTCGAGAACAAATGATGAATTTCTCGAGAAGGATATATTGATTTCTCGAGGAGTTATGGATTTCTCGAGAAGGAATTATGAATTTCTCGAGAAGGAATTTTGGATTTCTAGAGAAGAGCTTAATGTTTCTCGAGAACAAAACTGAGCTTCTCAAGAAGAAATTTCAGATTTCTCGAGAACAAAGGATCTCCCGAGAACAAGGCATGATTTCTCGAGAACTGGCAGAACTTCTCGGGAACAACAAAACAGGACTTCTCGAGAATGAAGGACAGATCTCGAGTACTATATATAAAAAGTTTTCCCGAGTACAGATAGGGACTTCTCGAGAACAAGGAGAGGCTTCTCGAGATCGGGTCGGGGTTTCTCGAGAACAAGGAAGGGCCATCTCGAGAACAAGCATGTCATTAACAGAGTTTCAACTTTATCTAATTATACAACAATCAGTAAACAATACGGACTAAATGTCCTCTGATTTGGATGAAAAAAAATTGCACCGTAGACGGATGTCAGCGCTATGAATCTAACGGTGGAGACAAAAACACTAGAATCTGATGCACCATTCTCGAGACACAATCACTACATGCTCACAACAAGCATAAATATCACAAAACCACAAATATACGCCGAGACTCCAAAAATGCCCGGACCGCAACAAAACTGGACAAGCAAATCCAAGAAAAACACAAACACACTTCTTCCATCACGAAAATCTTCAATCACATCAAAAACCCCAAAATCTGGTCCAACAGACCCAACGGACGCGAAAACACACTAGCGGTGCAGCGCCGTCAACATGACGTAAAAAGATAACGCCCTGACATCATAAATATGACGATACCAAATCAAATAATATCATCGAAAAATCGGGGGCGTTACAAGCGCTGCCAGAGTCTATGGACTGAAGATCAGTGATGATGTCATACAAGTGCTGGAGACTGTCCTTACCGGAATAAAGGAAATGGAGCTCATCCCACATCGCCTTGTCCGTCTCGTGGTACATGGTCATGCGGTAAGGTTTGTCATCAAGAGAGTTGAGGAGCACGTTTAAACATGACCATCGTTATGAAGTCAGTCATCAGTAGGGGCAGAGGGTACAACCTGAGTTAAATGATGCAAGAGTCCCTTGGACTGAAGAACACAGAGAACAGAGTGAACCCACTCAACAAAGTTCTTCTTACCAGTAAGAGAAATTGTGGTGATTCTCAACTCATCACGGAGTTCAAGAACAGGGATAGCCACCCCAGCTGGAAGGGAAGAGGCAGTGGATGAATCCATCAACAAACAAACAGGCGGTTAAGGAAGAAGACCGCACAGTCGACAGTTAAAGAGGTAGACCGCAGAACAGAAGTAGAAACCGACAAGTAAAAAAAACGTGGACGAACACAGTGAGGAGACCGCGTGGTCAAGAGAAGCAAACAACAACAGAGCAAGTAGGAGGAGACCGCACGGTAATAGCAGAGACCGGCAAACAGGAACAACAAGAGCTGGTTGCGGACAAAGAAGAAGAGCACGTTGTCCATGACAGACAGTAGATGGACATGCCACAACGGCTAGAGAAAAAAAATCGGCAAACCACAACAGCGGATAGACCACAAAATACCGCAAAGGCAAACAAACCGTGCGGATAAGCAAAACAGGCTGCAACTAGAAAGACGCTGAGCAGACCGCGCGGAGAGAGCAACGGTTAGAGCAAAGACCGCTGCGAGAAGAGAGCTGCGAGCAAAGAGCAGCGGCTTAAAGAGCTACGGATCAAGTTGTTGATATCCCCACTAAGGCACTACAGAATACCCTGTAATATGGGTTTTACATTATTATTTTCTAACAAAAACCATGGTAAGAGCAATGAATCTAATGAAGAAAAACGTATAGTTCCTTCATAAGGTTTACCTACTGGCTTTCTTCATATTTTCCAGATTGCACTTGATGTATATCCACTACAAAAATGTAACACTCACATAAATTAGCTCCAAACTATCTCCTACATGAAAACTTTACGCACATTATAGCAATACAGAACATTGTATTATAGTCATTACACCATAACACAACTTTCACCAAGTCAAGGGAAAAAACCATCAAGACACAGTTGAACTCCTAGGTCAGTAAGTTTAAAGTATTCAAAATTAGAGTACTTAATATAACAAAATAAACAAAATTCTTCTTACAATAATCTATTTGCAACATCTTTCAGGTCACTGAAAATGGTTAAATTCACCACTAGGTCGCCATGATTTCCCAAAAAAACTGCTGGCTCAATCAGGCTCTTCAGTTTACTGATATCAACAGTTCATTTAATGGACCGAATGAGGCTAGAACCAGCGGCCCAACTGGCTACCATCATTCCTGTGCAACTCTAATAAAAATTATGTATACACATGTATCAAAGCAAATACCATTTGCATCCCAAAAGCTTATTATTCTGGTATTCAGTCTCCACATGACTTTTGTTTCCAAAATGCAGCCTTCACCATTCAATCAACGGGCTTTGACTTTCAAAATTTCCACTTTATCAATTTTCTAAGGAACTCAAGCAAGAAAAGTCCGCAGATTTTTAAGGTATTAGCAGCATGACCTGGTTCAACAATCAACATAGCTCTCTTCTTTAGGAACTTCATTATCCAAAATAATGTATGTGTGGGGAGAGGGATGATGGCCTCTAGCTTGCATGACATGCAGAAATTCCATGCAAAATTCTGGTTTTCCTCCCTTCACGAAGCCATCAATGAGGACAGTCCACACAATCTCATCCGGATTCCACTCCTGCAGAAGTATGTTCTCAAACAAATGTCGAGCATCTTTGATACGGTCCACTTTACAAAGAGCGCATATCAAGGACTTATAACCAATCAGGTGAGGTGTAAATCCCCTGCCAGTCATTGTATTCAAGATTTCTAGAGCATTATCTACCATCAATTGGTCAGAAACCACTAGCAACAAGGAGTTATATGTCTCCTCTTTTGGACAAAACCCCTGGTTTATCATACTTCTACGTAGTTGGGTTGCCTCAAACCACTTCCCTTCTTTACACAAACCCCCTATCAGAGTATCATAAGTATCACCATTAAGTTCACAACCAAATTCAACTAACTTCTCTAATAAGCTTGAAATGGTATCAACGCCCATTTCTTTTTCTTCCAGACTACAAGTAGTGCTTGCATTTGGTGAAACTGCAAGTTTTTGTTCCAATAGTATGCATTCATTGTACAATCCTTTCCTAAGAATAGAATATGTTCCAAAACTCGGTCTGCATCCAGCATCAATCATTTTCTTCATAAGCGAAAAAGCAAGATCCAGCCTTCCTAACATTACATAACCGTCGATCATCAAATTGTATGTTACATGGTCAGGTGCAAACCCATTTTCTTCCAATTCAGTAAAAAAATTCTCAGCTTCAGTAAGACTGCCTTCTCGTAGCAAGCCAGAGAGTAGAACGTTATACGTCTGGAGATTGGGAGTGCAACCACCCGCAATCATTTCATCCATAATTTTCTTTCCATTAGATGTGGCACCATTCCTACAAAATCCATCAGCCAAAGCCGTGTATGTAACAACATTAGGACACACGCCTCGCTCAAGCATTTGATCGACCAGTTTCACGGCTTCTATAAGTCGATTTTCTTTTGAGAAACCATCAACCATAGCATTATAAGTGTACACATTTGGATTACACCCATTATCCTTCATTGCCTCTAGCAATGCCAATGCATCATCCAGCTTATCATTCTTGCAATTCCCATCAATAAGTTCTGTGTAAGTAACCTCATTTGGTCTCAGACCTAATTGTTGCATCTCCTCAAAAGCCTTGGAGGCCAAATCCATCTTTCCTTCTTGGCAAAATCCATATATGAGTTCAGTGTAAGTCCACTCATCAGGAGTGCACAAATTCTCCTTCATTAGATTCATCAACCGTGCCGCATTATTCATATTACCAGTTTTACAATACCCATTGATGATAGTATTATATGTTATCTGGTTTGGCGAAGGACCAAATTTAAGCATCTTGTTTAAAACAACCATACCTTTCTCAACTCTTTCCACCAAACAGTATCCTTTGATCATCTCATTGCAAGTTTGGGTATTAGGAAAGCAGCCCATACTCTCCATCATACTGAAAACCCTAGAAGCAGATTGCACATTTCCCATCTCACATAGTCCATCGATCAAAGCATTGCAAGTTGCTACATTTGGGGATAAACCATCCAGAATAATTTTGTTAAAGAACCCAATTGCCAACTCTATCATGTTTGATCTGCAAAACCCGCTGATAAGAGCAGTGTAAGTCTGAATATTCGGCGTCAATCCCTTCTTCTTCATATCCCGAACCAAATCGCAAGCTGTTCTGATATGCCCGGAACTGGAAAGAACTGAAATGGGTAGAGTATAGGTGTATACAGTGGGCATGATGCCTCTCTCCACCATCTCTTTCATTAAATCCAATGCATCTTTCACCCTCCCTTCATCACATAATCCATTGATCAGAGACGAGTAAGTCACGGAATTCGGATCACAACCCTTCTTCTGCATGTAATCGAAAAAACAAAATGCTGAATGCAGGTCTCCATTCCTGCAATGCCCTAATATGATCGATGTGTAAGTGAATGTATCGGGTATGAGCTCGAACTGCAAAAGCCTGTTCAAAATCACCTTGGCTTCGTTTACCTTCCCATTCCTGCATAAAACATTGATCACCGCATTGAAAGTGATGAGAGTTGGCTCCACCCCGCTCTCCATCATCAGTCGGTAAACATTCACAGCAACGCCGACCAAATTCAGCTTCCCGAGCTGGATTAACAAAGTATTGTAACAGAAAACGTCGAAGGCGAAATCCTTCGCGCCTAAATTCCGAAGTATAGAAATAGTTCGAAGAATCTCCTCTTTGGTCCAGCAGGATTTGATCATAAGGATACGCAGCCTATGCGCAGGGGCGAATAGGCCGGCGGAAACGAGCCGGTGGAGGATGGCGGAGTAGGTGTCGACGGAGTGTTTGTGAAATTTCCGCTGAGAGAGGAAATGGAAGAAATCAAGAGAGCGAAGCGGATTGGGGTGTGAGCGAAGGATTTCGAGTATTTGATGAGGTAGAAGAGCGGGGATGATGCGGGATAGATCGGGAAGATCGCGCCACTGTGGGTGGGAGAGGATTCGGTGGACCGCCGCCGGCGATGGATCGTCGTTGGGTTGGAGGTTGGAGAGAGAGGAGAGGAGACGTGGCAGAAAAGAGAGGAAGGACGGGGGCTGGATTTGTAGTCGGCGGTCGAAGAGGGGCGGGAGAAGAGCGGGGAAGAGGAAGGGAGGTCTCACCATTAAAGGAGATACGTGGTTTCATTTCATTTGCCGTCGGCAGTAGCAGGTACAGCGGCGGTGGCGGGGGCGGTGGTGGTGGTGGTGGCGGTGGCGTCAACAAGAATGAACGGTCAGTCCAAAGCCGCGGCTACGTGATTAGAGTGCGAGTGGTGGAGCAGGGAGGCTGGAGGCCTCGCTGCAGCGTTCTTCTGCTTCAAAGCGCATCTCATATGGGCAGTTCATTTTCCCAATTTGCAGCCGAGGATAAATGCCGGCCAACTTAAAAATTATTGAAACCTGTGAATTAGCATAGGCTTTGGCTGGATCCGGATGCCGGCCAACTTAAAAACGGGAATTTCAGAGGGTGAAGTTCCCGTTTTGCGAATTAATGGAGCGGAATCAGAAAAAATGATTAACATAAAAGTTGTAGAAATCTCCGAGACGAATAACTTTCATGTTGAACATTTTTTGATTTGAAGTAGTTTAGACCCCCGATTTGGGCTCCGAAAAAACAAAGTCCGAAAAACATTAATTTAATGTTTTTCGGACTGTGTTTTTTTGGAGCCCAAATCGGGGGTCTAAACGACTTCAAATCAAAAAATATTCAACATGAAAGTTATTTGTCTCGGGGATATCTACAACCTTTATGTTAACCATTTTTTCTGATTCCGCTCCATTAATTCGCAAAACAGGAACTCCACCCCCTGTAGTTCCCGCAGGAACTCCAGGGGATCCGGATCCGGATCCGGCTTTGGCTAGCATATAATCATTATGGGCCTGCATATAACCGAAGCCGGCCAACGTATAATTGTTGCTTTTTTAGAGTAAGTATATGTGCAAATTCATTTTGACTACGTGCAAACTGCGTTTATGTACAAACCAGAAAATTTTAGGTGCAAACCAAAAAAAACTTAAGAAAACTAAATACCACTTCACTATTTAGGTTCTGTTTGGGAGGACTTATTTTCACCGGTCAAGCGATTACGATAAGACTTTAATACAAAAAAAAAATCATTTTTTTCATGTCCAATTGTAAGTCCAAAAATTAGTTGTCATCTGCATTAAAATATAAAAATTTGTGAGATCAATACATAAACTTATTAAATGAGTTATACTACAAGTTAATCATTAACTTACCAATATGGAGGTGTGTAAACTTGCTACCAAAATAAACATAATAAATAGCGTAGAATGCTGCATGTTAAAATTTTAATGTTAGTAAATGTTTTTAAATAATTTGTAGTATCAAAAAAAATTATGGTGCCTTGAAATCAATTTTTTTAATCATTTTCATTGCTTATTCCAGTGCTCCGCATTTTCTTCACAATGTCTTCTCCAAAAAGATATTGTAGGAGGCAATGGAGAATCGTCGCGCATTTGCAATTGAACGAAATGATTATCATTTACAAATCCGATGTAACTATCTTAAGAGACGTTGGAGCAGGTGAATGCAAAAATAGAAGATTAAATGACTGGTATCTAGATGAGTGAACAAATACTATGTTATAGCAAGAAGCAACCACTAATCTAATATCTGACATTGACATCCTCTTGTCATACAAAGCTAGAGTAACAGTACAATCTAGTGAACTAAGCAACATCAATCTTCTTTCCTTTCCAAATATGTTGTCATACATGCTCTCTCCTTTTTGTAGCTCCAATAATAGCTCTATGTATATCTTCATCCAATCAGTACTCATGCTCATTACATTACTAATCACTTTGTACCTACAATGATTATTTGATAATACATCAATCACATCTGTAATATACTCAAAAACACACAGTGACATTTCCCTTTGAACAATAAGCAACACTCTGCTCTCTTTTAATATCACATTTTTGTGTAGATTGTGATGTACTTGTGGTCTGTGACAATCGCTCATCCATCAATACATACTCAAATAGAGAAGAATTGCATGCGATTTGTAGATTTTGCATCATCCTTGAACTTTTTGTAGCTACCATGTGGCCAATCTTTCAATGCTTTTTGTAACATAGACTCCAATGTTTGCGTTGATGTCAGATTCATTATATCACGCTATTTTTTCTTTATTTCTTGCTTTTGTAAAGCACTTGGGGTCTTGTATCTCTTCAAAATATCCTTCATTTCAATATCTATTTCGCTTTCATTCACAACTTCAACATTATGTTCTCATTAGTGACTTTGTTATCTAATGTCAATTGTTTCAAATGATTGTGGATCGTTCATAGTGGAAAACAATTAGCATTTGACATATAAGCTACGAAATCATGTGTACATTGTACAACCCCGTGTTCGCCGAGTGTGTCCGCCAAGCAAGGCGAGCGGACCAAGGCGCCCGACCTGCACTAGAACAAT
Organism: Platanthera guangdongensis; assembly: GCA_039583875.1. Classification (NCBI taxonomy): domain Eukaryota; kingdom Viridiplantae; phylum Streptophyta; class Magnoliopsida; order Asparagales; family Orchidaceae; genus Platanthera; species Platanthera guangdongensis. The sequence continues at coordinate 7,853,057 of CM077164.1, forward strand.
ATGCGGATAGACAGTAGGTGGCTAGCTCGCTCCTGCCCAAGTCAGGCGAGCAAGCCTTGCGAGCTGGCCCCTCCCCCTAGCTCGCTCGACGTTCGACGAGCAGAGTTTGGGCTAGTCGTTCGTCGAGCAGAGTTCGAAGTTGAGCTTGAAGAGTCCAGACCGGCAAACCTCCCTCTGTGGCTCCCATGGTTACACCTCCGAGCCTGGCCGCCAGCCCGCTCTCCTACAGGCGACCTGGCCGCCAACCCGCTCTCCTACAGGCGACCTGGCCGCCCGCCCGCCTCGGCACAGGCATTGGCGGCTCGCGGTGACCTGACTCGCGCTCGCCGGGTCGCAAAGGCGAGCTGCGGGAGCCAGGTCGCATCCGCCCCATGCGAAAAGAGAGTAGTGGCGAGCTGACCTCCATATCCCTGAGACAGGCCCAGTGGGCCCCAGAGGTGAAATTACCCGGATGCCCCTCCCAAGGGTGCGAATAGCTTGTTATAACAACGGAGTTGCGCTGTTGGCAAACCAGGTTGGTCTGCACATAGCTGTTCAGAACAGCGGAGGTTGGCTATTTGCAGGCCATTTTTAGAAATCTATAAATAACACACAAGGGGCACCTTAGAACGCACACTTTCATACTCTTTTGCTCCTTAGTCTTTTAGCGTTTTCTAAGGTATCCTTAGCTCGGCCTTTGGCTAAGGAGGGGAAGCGCTCTAAGATCTTTCGGGTGTGTGGTGGGTCCTCCTCGCCGAGCACTTGGGACTTGTTCACTTTGTTCCCTCTGTTGTTTTGCTTGCAGGAGAGAAGTAGGTGCGCGATCACCCCTTTCCCCAAGGGTGAACTCCACGAGAGACCGGTTTTCAGTTTCAACATTTTGGTGCGGTGAGCGTGGAACATGGTCAGTAAGAAAACATTCAGCGAGCTTGATGACAGGAGGACAAGGATCTGACAGGTCGGACTTGCCACCCCCCCCCCCCACCTCTGGCCAAGGTGGAGATGTTTGAGGATTTCAGGAACGAGGTACTCAGCCTCGTCAAGTTCGCACTCGGCGCGCGGGTCGAGTGCTCGACTCCAGCCATTCCAATTGTTGTCGCCGCGTCTCTGGGCGAGGAGGCTCCCAGCAGGCGAGCTGGGAAGGAGGTTGCAGAAAAAAGAAGGGGATGCAAGCTCCCCGAGCGCGTACTTTCCCCGGCTCGGCAGGTGGAGGCCGGTTCGGCGACATGGGCGTGCGGGATGCTCCGACTCGACCGGCAGGGGGAGGCAGCCCCTTCAGCGAGCTGGTCTCTTTGCCACAGTTCTAGAGGGGTTCAGGGAACCCGAAATGTCTTACTACACCGGGAAGGGAGACCCGGTCCAATACGTCCAGTGGTTCGAGGACGTGGTCTTGATCCGGCAGATGTCGGATGGCTTCAAATGTTGGCTCTTCGCTATCACCCTCAAGGAGAAGGCGAGGGAGTGGTTTCACCAGCTGTCGGCCAGCTCTATCTACTGCTTTGAGGACCTGCGTCAGGGGGTTCATGCTGAGGTTCACTACCTTGAAGAGGAGGAAGAAGGAGTCAGAGTCCATGTTCCACATCAAGCAGGGAGTGAATGAGACGTTGGGGAGCTACGTTGACCGGTTCCAGGAGGAGGTCACCCAGGTCCAGAAGATGCCATGTCATAGCCTGATGATGGCCTTCACCCTGGGGTTGCAGTAGGGTTTCTTCAGGATGGAGTTGAAGAGAGTGCCCCCCCTCTCCTACGAGGAGCTGATGGAGAGGGCGGCGAGAGAAGTTGACGGGGAGGCGTCAAATCCGAAATTTACCCGGAAGCTGGCCAGGTGGGCCACGGAGGAAGAGAGGAGCCGAGAGACGGAAGAGGGCAGGAGGAGAGGAGAGTCGAGCCCCGGCAGAGGGAGCAGAGGGAGCAGAGGCAGCTCCAGGGGCAACAACAGCCCAGGTGGGGGCGACAGGAGCCGGACCGTCGGTTGGGCTGGAGGCCCGAGTGGCAAGAGCAGGGGCCACGGAGAGGGTACCAAGGAAGGGACCGCCATCAAGGGGGTCAGGATCAATTCCACCCCCCGGGTTGGAGGCAGGTGCAGAGGCCTCCACTCCCCGATCAAGAGCAGGCTATGGCCATAGCTATAGGGGAGAGGAGGAGAGTAGCAAGGAGGAGGAGAAGAGAAGTTAGGGTGGAGTTGCCCTACTACGACTTCCATCAAGAGGAAGGGCACGCCACAGCCACGTGCCTAGAGTTCCTCGAAATGAAGGAAAACAGGGAGCAGCAACAGCAGCAGGGGTGTCAAGAGGTGAGGATCGAGGAGGTCCGGCCTCGGGCAGAGGAGGATTGTTGTGAAGACCGGGTGGACGTCGGGACCCAAGGAGGGATCAGAGTGATCCATAGGGGGTGGGGGTAGAGGCCTCTCGGAGGGCGAGCCTCCATACCATGTATCGCCGGAGCGTTGGCTCCACATCCCAGACCCCACCCCCAGAAGAGAGGATTACCTTCTCGAGGAGCGATATGTCGGATCATGAGGATCAATTTTGCGATGCGCTGGTCATCCAGACGGCCATTGAAAATTTCACCGTCTCCTGGATCCTCGTCGACAATGGTAGCTCCGTCAACGTCGTCTTTAAGAAGGCGTTTGACACGATGAAGGTGGAGGCGAAGAGGGTGTTGGCCTCAGATGGCCCTTATTTGGATTTTTGGGGGAGAGGAAGGAGGTAGAAGGAGGAGTGGGGCTTCATGTCACCCGGGGGGGCAATCTCGGAACTGCAGGTTTGTCATCGTGGATGCCCCCAGCAGCTACAACGCCATATTCGGGAGGCCCCTCATCTTTCCATCAATGCTTGAAGTTCAATGCCGAGGGGATCCGGGTATCGGTCTGGGGTGACCCCAAAGTACAGAAGGAGTGCTACGTCACCGCCATGAACTCCATTTCTTAGCAGGAGGGGGCCGAGGAGATGGAGCGGAGGATGGAGGAGGCGGAGCAGGAAGCTGGCGTGGAGGAGATGGAGGTGAAGAACTGCACCGAGGTTGAGGTGGTAGATGGAGAGCAGGAGGAGTCGGCCGAGGCGATGGCCGTAGAGGAAGAGGTGGAGGTGGAGGCCCTCATCCCAGAAGAGAGGGATGTCGAAGAATGGGGGGAGCATCCCAGGCTAGAGGCTGCGGAAGAGGTGGTGGAGCTGGAGGTCCTCACCCGTGGAGGTAGGGTGGAGATGGTCCGTGTCAGCGGAGGGCTGACCTCGGAGGCTCAAGGCTGGATGCTGGCGTGCATCCAGAAGAATGTGGACATCTTCGCATGGAGCGCCGCAGAGATGTCGGGGGTTTATGCGGATGTGGCTTGCTACCGCCTCAACTTGGACCCGGGAGCACGCCCCGTCCATCAAAAGAAGAGGTCCGTCGCGGACAAGCTGGCCGAGCCCATCAGAGAGGAGGTGGCGAAACTCCTCAAGGTCGGCTTCATGTCTGAAATCCAATACCCCGGCTGGGGCTCCAATGTAGTCATGGTTAAAAAAGGAGACGGTCGGTGGCGTATGTGTGTCGATTTTTCCTTGCTTAATAAATCTTGTCCTAAGGACTGTTACCCCTTGCCTCGGATTGACGCGCAGGTTGACTCAGCGGTCAGTTTTTATGTAATGAGTTTTCTAGATGCATTTTCAGGTTATCAACAAATCAAGATGCACCCCAGGACGTCAAAGACGTCTCGTTTATCACGGGAGATGGGTGCTACTGTTACAAAATGATGCCCTTTGGGCTGAAGAATGCAGGGGCGGCCTATCAGAAGATGTTGGACAAGATCTTCCAGGAAAAGAAGGGGAGGAACCTGGAGGTGTACGTGGACGATCTCATGACCAAGTGTCAGGATGTGGACTCTTACCTCCAGGACCTAGAAGAGACCTTCGCCACCCTGCGCAAATACAAAATGCAGCTGAACCCCCTGAAGTGTGTCTTCGGTGCCAGTAGGGGAAATTCTTGGGGCATCTCCTCACCCTCGCGGGGGTCGAGCAAAATCCTGATAAGGTCAAGACTATCATGGAGTTGAGGCCACCGCAGAATGCTAAGGAGGTACAATGGTTGACGGGGAAGCTGGCAGGGTGGAGCAGATTCCTCTCCCGGGTCGGGGAGAAGTGCTCCCCCTTCTTCAAAACGCTGAGGGGAGGTCAGAAATTCGAGTGGACCAAGGAATGCGAGGAGGCATTCCAAGCTCTTAAGGTACAATTGGCACAGACTCCGTTGCTCCAAGGGCCGAAGGAGGGAGAGGACCTGCTTTTGTATCTCGGAGTCGGAGCAGAGGCTTTGAGCTCCGTCCTGGTACGTGAAGAAGGGAAGAAGCAGCTCCCCATATACTACGTGAGTCGGGTCCCGAGAAAGGCCGAGCTCCGATATCCAATTTTGGAGAAGCTGGCCTTCGCCCTTATCAACTCGGCTCGAAGGTTGCGCACTTATTTCCAAGCACACTCCATCCGAGTGGTGACTGATCATTCTCTCTGCAACATCTTCGAGGGGGTGGAGCATTCAGGCAGGTTGGCCAAGTGGTCAGTGGAGTTGAGCGAGTTCGACAACTTTTTCGTCCCCCGCCTCTCGATCAAGGCCCAAGCAATGGTCGACTTCTTGGTTGATTACGTTATCGAGGTGGCGGAAGAAGAGCTCACTCGTCTGACTGCATGGAAGGTAAAAGTGGATGGCGCTTCGGGGAGACATTCCCAAGGGGTAGGGGTGATCTTAGAGAACCCCCAGGGAACTAGAATTGAGCAAACGGTGGTGGTGCACTTTCCCATCACCAACAACTAGGCCGAGTACGAGACCGTAATAGCTGGGCTGCGCCTGGCTAAGGAGCTGGGGGTTTTGGACGTGGAGGTCCTCACCGACTCCATGGTGGTAGCTTCCCAGATCAACGGAGAGTTTGAGGCAAGGGAGCCTACCCTGCGATTATACTTAGCCAAAGTAAAGGGGGTCATTGGCACATTCAAAACTTTTTCCATCCGACACGTGCCCCGAGAAGAAAATGAGCAAGTCGATCAGTTGACAAAACACGGCCCCCGGGTGGGGGTCCACCATCACCGACCTATTCCGACCTTCCATTGAAGTGGGAGAGCTCGTGGAGATAGACCAGCGCCCCTCGTGGATGGACTCGGTCACAACTTTCCTCTCCATGGGAGAGTATCCAGAGGGGGTGGGCAAGAAGAAGCTCATGTATAAGTCAGCGTACTCCCTCCTCCGGGATGGGCAGCTGTACAGGAAGACTCTCTCGGGGATGCTGGCCCGTTGCGTGGCCGAGAGGGAAGTGCAAAGAGTCTTGGAAGAAGTCCACTCCGGGGAGTGTGGGAGTCATTCCGAGAGTCGGACCCTAGAAGGGAGGATCGTTAGGCAAGGGTACTTCTGACCAACCCTGGGCCGCGATGCTGCAGAATTCACGAGGAGGTGCCACAAGTGTCAGCTGTTTGCCCCCCTCCACCTACAGCCGGCTCAGCGCCTCAAGAGCATCGCAGTCCCCTAGCCCTTTGCAATTTGGGAAATGGATTTGGTCGGGCCGTTCTCCCAGGCTAGTGGGCAGAGGAGGTTCCTGCTGGTGATGATTGATTATTTCTCCAAGTGGATGGAGATGAAAACACTGGCCAAGGTGACCTCCCAGGTCATCAGAAACTTTGTTTGGGGGGAGATCATCTACTGTCATGGGCTGCCCCAGGCCATTGTCACGGACAACGGGCCTCAGTTTGCCAGCGCGGAGTTCACTTAGTTTCTGCGAGCAGCTCGGGATTGAACTCAAGTTCGCCTCGGTCCACCACCCCAGGAGCAACGGGCAGTTGGAGGTCACCAACAAAATCATTATAAACCTCCTAAAGAAGAAAGTAGAAAATCTAAAAGGGAGCTAGGTGGAGCAGCTTCCCGCGGTTTTCTGGGTCCCTGAGAACCACCCCCAACACAGCTACAGGAGAGACCCCTTTCAAGCTCTCCCATGGATGCAAAGCAGTGCTCCCCATAGAATTTAAAGTCCGAACACCCCGGGTGGTAGCGGCGGAAAAGGCCGGGAAGAATGGTCGGCCGAGAACGAGGAAGAACTGTGGCTCTCCCTTGACATGGTGGAGGAGCTGCGGGACCTTTCCGCCATCCAGCAAAAGAGGTGAAGAGGAGGATGGCCAAGTACTTTGACAAGCACGTCAGAGTCAAGCAGTTTGCGGAGGGGGACCTGGTCCTAAAAAAGGTGGATGAAGCGGGAAGGTAGACAGCCATGGGGAAGCTCAACCCCAGCTGTGAGGGTCCATTTATTGTGAAAGAAACATTGAGATCAAGAGGGTATCGACTCCAAAATGTGGAGGGCGAGACCCTAAGTCTCACCTGGAGCGGTGACGACTTGAAGCGCTTTTATCCTTGAGACATGTAAGTGGTGTTTCATTCCAAATAAAATCTCTTGATGTATCAATTCTGCTGCAGTAATTCGTATGATAGGATGTATTCATTTGTTGGACCCCGAGCAGATCCGGCTGTCAGGCTCTCACTTAGCTGGCAGGGCTGGATGTCACTCGATGTCAACCCCGGACCCCGAGCAGATCCGGCTGTCAGGCTCTCACTCAGTTTGCAGGGCTGGATGTCACTCGATGGTGTCAACCCCGGACCCCGAGCAGATCCCGCTACCAAGCTCTCACTTAGCTGGCAGGGCTGGATGTCACTCGGTGTCAACCCCGGACCCTGGATGTCACTCTCACTTAGGACAGGGTGTCACTCGGTGTCAACCCCAGACCCCGAGTAGATCCCGCTGCCAGGCTCTAACTTAGCTGGCAGGGTTGGATGTCACTCGATGGTGTCAACCTCGGGCCCCGAGCAGATCCCACTACCAGTCTCTCACTTAGCTGACAGGGCTGGATGTCACTCGATGTCAACCCCGGACCCCGAGCAGATCCCGCTGTCAGGCTCTCACTTAGCTGGTAGGGCTGGATGTAACTCGATGGTGTCAACCCCGGGACCCGAGCAGATCCCGCTATCAGGCTCTCACTTAGCTGACAGGGCTGGATGTCACTCGGTGTCAACCCCGGACCCCGAGCAGATCCCGCTGCCAGGGTCTCACTTAGCTGACAGGGCTGGATGTCACTTGGTGTCAACCCCGGACCCCGAGCAGATCCCGCTGTCAGGCTCTCACTTAGCTGGCAGGGCTTGATGTCACTCGATGGTGTCCACCCCGAGCCCCAAGCAGATCCTGCTGCCATTCTCTCACTTAGCTGGCGGGGCTGGATATCACTCGGTATCAACCCCGGACCCCGAGCAGATCCCACTGTCAGGCTCTCACTTAGCTGACAGGGTTGGATGTCACTCGATGATGTCAACTCTGGGCCCCGAGCAGATCCCGCTGTCAGGCTCTCACTTAGCTGGCAGGGCTGGGATGTCACTCGGTATCAACCCCGGGCCCCGAGCAGATCCCGCTGTCCAGACTCTCACTTAGCTTGACATGACTGGATGTCACTCGGTGTCAACCCCGGACCCCGAGTAGATCCCGCTGCCAGGCTCTCACTTAGCCGGCAGGACTAGATGTCACTCGAACGGTGTCAACCCTGGACCCCGAGCAGATCCCGTTGTCAGGCTCTCACTTAGCTGGCAGGGCGGGATGTCACTTGATGGTGTCTACCCGGACCCCGAGCAGATCCCGCTGTTAGGCTTTCACTTAGATGACAGGGTTGGATGTCACTCGGTGGGAAAGACCTCGGCTCCTCACCAACGATACAGGGCAGGTCTTGATGAACAAAACGATGTTAGAGGTCGGGGAACCAGACATCCGAGCGGTTGGGGAAGGAGTCGCAAAGTTGACAAGAGGGGCCTAACGTAATCGCCCAGCACCCAGGATAACAGGCCAATAGGGCGAGAACCCAGCTCGTCACATTGCAAGAGGATCAGCTCGCAAGAAACCCGGTGGCTCGGGAATGAGTCGAGCCGGCTCGCCTCTCCTAGTGAGCGGGCAAGCGGTACGACGGACCCGGGATATGGAGGCGGGTCTCCACTCCCGGGTCGGCTAACTAAGTCCCCTATGGTTCCTAAACTCAGTGGGTGTGCGATCTCGCCGACATAACACGGAAGGAGCGACTGCGAGCGGTAGTATCAGGGTCGGCCGCGAATACGAAAAGGAAGAGAACCTACATCGCGTAAACAATCACAAGCAACAGTAACAAACATACACAAGGCAAGCAGATAATTGTTCAATGAAAAATTAAGATTACAAAGTCAGGGCGCAGCCCGCCCTTACATTTCAATAAATAAAAATGTATGAAAAATATATACATGATGGGCGAGGTGCGGGAATGGGGGCGACGCGAGCTCCCGGGCGACAAACCCTAGAGGCGTTGATAAGACTTGTCCCCCGGATCTGAACACCGGAAGGAACAGTGTCGGTACCACGTCACTTGCCGAGAGACCCGCGCCCTCGCTCTTGATGAGGTCGTCTCGCCTCAGCGTCTGGATCGTGTACTTCGCGACACTAGTGGCATTCTTCTGCATCAACACCTCTAGGTCATAATCGGAGTAGTGTTCGAGCCTGCAGTTGCTACTGGCTGGCGGTGGGGCGGCCGCGGCGGCCTCCAGCTCGCGCACCCGTGCCTCCAGCACCTGGTTCTTTTGGCCGAGGGTGGCAATCTCGGCTCCCAGACGGCTGGTCGTCGCCGCATCCTGCAAAGAGGAAGACAGCTAAAAGTAAGCTTGACAAGGGAACAGTGGTTAGAAGTCGATGCAGGCTGAGGGACATACCACCCCTCCCAGGTACTGGGCGAGAGTAGCCTCGGCCGCGTCGGCCCGCTTCCTCTGAAAGTCCGCCTCCTCCTGAGCAAGCTTGCGGGCCTCCTCCTTCTCGTCCACCATCTTCTTGAGTGAGGTGGCGTTCCTCTACAGCTGAGTGCAGCGCCGGCCGACCATGTGGGCCAGCTCCAGGCCGCGGAACTGGGACCGCGCGCTTTCATGCACCAGGACCCGCGTCACCTCCTCGTCATAGATGACGGCAGTCCTCCCGCGAAGTAGAGGCCGAACGAGAAGTTGTACGCCTATCGCTGATGGTCTCCTACTCCAACCAGCTCGATAGCAGGGTGGAAATCACCGACCGATTCGACTCTTTGCCCCATGACAGGAGCGGGATGCCGAGCTCGTCCAGGCACTTCTCACCGAAATCAAAGTTGCGGTGCCCTCTCGGCACCGGCTTCGCGGCGGCCCGCGCCTCTTCCTGCGGCCCAGAGGTGTCAGTCCGCCTCGCTGGGGGCGTCGTTGGTAGAAGCTGTCACGAGGACGGGATCCCCGGCCGGTTCGACTGCCGGGGCCTTGCCTTTCCTTTGGCCATAGGCGGGCGCCTCACCCGTGGTCTTCTCCTTCTTTAGTGGGGGGGGGGGTGGAGGCTGTTTGCGGCTCGACCGTTTCTTGGGGACAGACGCCAGGATCTCGCGCTGTGCGGCGTCTTGCAGCTTGGGCGCGGGCGAGCCCGTCGAGAGCGACCCGGGCGCTCTCATAAGGGGGGTGCAGGGGAATGTCCCGCTCGTCTTGCGAGAAGATAAAATTAGAGCGGGAAGAAGCAGTAAAGTAAAAAGGAGGAGTGCGAATAACTTACCTCCCCAGGCTGGACGACAATAAGGTTGTCCAGGTTCCATCGCAGGAATGCGAGCTCGAAGTTCTTCCCGGTGAAGAACCCGCATAGATCCGCTTCATGGCCCCCTAGGCTAGGGGGCGGTAGCTCGCCTCGCTGAGTTGCACCGATGAGAAGGGGACATTGTCGAAGTCTCCCTTAACAAACATGAACTTCTTGAACCAGTTGTGGCTCTTATTGACGGTCTCCCGCACCTTGACATAGGCGCTGGAGAAGTAAGGCGGTCCCGTCCTTGTTCACGTGGAACGAGAATAGCTTGCGTAAGACCTCGAGAACTGAACTCGACCCGCTCCTCCCGCAGGAAGCAGGCAAACCCGACCATGACCGCCACGGAGCTCGGGGTCATCTGCCCTAAGAAGACCCTGAAGTACTTCAGGATTTGGGGAACCTTCCGGCCATAGAGGGAGTCCGGAGGCCCACCTCAAAGTGCGTCCAGGGGGATGGCGAGCTCCCCCTCGGAGAGGTCGTTTACCTTCTCCCCCTCCCCAGGCCGCCTCGCCGAGAAGCCATGCGGGACGTGATCGCTGAGGGCGTCGAGGTATTCGCTCTCTGAAATGACTGGCGTGGGGAAAGTCATGCTCAGAAAATGTCCCAAGCACACTTACTCCGCTCGTCCATGTCGTCGCTGCCGCCGCCCATTTCACAGAGGGTTTGTCGAGCGGGTGAGGAAGTCTCCGCAGGAAGTAGACGAGCCGGGGGTCGCAAGGAGCAGGGAAGGAGGAACCTAAATGTGATGGATAAGCGAGGGCCGACACGGCCTATTTATAGAGAGAAAAAGGCGGGAAAATCTTCCGCCGGCGGGAAAAGTGCGGATAGCAAAAATCAGGCCTGACAGTTCAACTTCCCAGCTCACAATCGCGCCGCCAGGACCGTCCGACAGCGGATCATGCCCACCCGCGTCCGCACAAAAGGCGGGCGAGCTGCGGCTCGCACCCGCCCAGAACCCTGGGTAAGCCGGGGAGACGCAACCAGCGAGCTCTCAGCCCGCTCCCGCCTAGACCAGGTTGGCGGGCTAGGCAAGCGTATTAGACGGCGTCGCACCCGCCTTAAAAAGTTGTGGGCGAGCAAGACGGCATCATCCCCCCCCCAAGGAAAGCCAAACAACAGCATAATGAAAATAACATGAATCAAAAATCAGAAGTCAGGCCCGCGGACGGGCGAGAGAAGTCGCAGATTATTACAGACATTGAAAGAGTTTCATAGTGGAAGCCTCCCTAAGCTAGTCGGTTCGGAGTCCAGATGCGGCCTGGCCCGACGAACAGACCGCGGGAAGGGGGTAGGTGGGTCAGTACTGGATCCATTTCCACCTACCCTGCCCCCGCGTCCCGGTCCGGGGCGGTACGCGAGGGTAATGGTAGTCGCGAACCGCCACCAGCTCCTACTGGGCCAAGCCGACTTGCTCCTTGGCATGCCTGAGCTGCTCCTCGGCCCGCGTGATATGCACGCCAGGTGAAGTAACCTCCTCCCCTTCAGCCGGGCACCGCGCTCCCTCCAAGGCCGCGACCCGCGCCTCTATCGCAGTTTTATCCCGGTCAACCTGGCTACAGAGCTCCTGTAGCAGCAGAGTATGTTTCTGAAACAGCCGTGTCACCTGTTTCTTCATCCCCACCGCGTCCGTCGGGTCGCCCAGATATTCTGAAACCCCTTCCACATCAGGGGGGGGGGGCGAATATCCCTCACTCATCTCGGTTTTACAGGAGATCGCGTTGTAGCCTGCAAAGAAGAGATTCAGAGGGGACAAGCGAGAACCAAACAAGCGTCGAATACAAGCTTACCAGGAGTTGGCACGCCCTCCGCACCAGTGGATGGTCGAGAAGAACTCGGCCGCCCCTGGAAGGGTTCCCCTTCGAAAGCTGTGAGGGATTTCCCTAGCCCGGGAGGAATCAGTGACCGAGAGGTATTCGAGGGAGGATGCTCCTGGCCCGAGGGGCTGGCGACCCTCTCAGTTGACAGCGGGGGAGAGCGATCCTCCTCCCCACCGTCTCCCACTTCCCGTGACAGCAACTGCAGGGGGAGGAAGTCAAAAATGAAGCGACAAGCCAGGAAGGAGGTGTGCATACCTCTGGCATAACCTCGATGCCGGCTGTCGAGATGGAGCCCAGGACGTCATTTGCCGGAGATCGCCTGACGATCTTTCCTTTTACCCGCCTAAAGAAAGGGTCGGAAGACCCGCGCGCCAACCACGGTGCGGCCTCAAGGGCCTCCTCCCTGGACTCTTGGTTCGCGGTGGCTAGCCGGGCTCGCATTTCCTCACTAATAGGCAGGGTGCGGCTACAGTTCACTAAGAAAAGCAAAAGAAGGTAGGGATTCACCCAGAGGCTTGATGGTGTATTTATAGCCAAAGAGTGGGGCCTACCAGAATATTCCTTGATAGCTCAACGCATCACTCACCGAACACGCGGGTTGGATGATTCTTTCCGAGCTTGGTCAAGCTCAAAAAGAGAAGGGATTGTGTACAACCCTGTGTTCGCCGAGTGTGTCCTCCAAGTCAGGCGAGCGGACCAAGGCGCCCGGCCCGCACCAGAACAATATGTGGATAGACAGTAGGTGGCCATCTCGCTCCCGCCCAAGTCAGGTGAGCAAGCCGCGCGAGCTGGCCCCTCCCCCCAAGATCGCTCGCCGTTCGACGAGCAGAGTTTGGGCTAGCCGTTTGTCGAACAGAGTTCGAAGTTGAGCTTGAAGAGTCCAGACCAGCAAACCTCCCTCCGGGGTTCCCATGGTTACAACTCCAAGCCTGGCCGCCAGCCCGCTCTCCTATAGGAGACCTGGCCGCCAGACCGCCTCGGCACGGGCATTGGCGGCTCGCGGTGGCCTGACTCGCGCTCGCTGGGTCGCAAAGGCGAGCTGCGGGAGCCAGGTCGCACCCGCCCCATGCGGGAAGAGAGTAATGGCGAGCTGACCTCCATATCCTTGGGACAGGCCCAGTGGGGCCCAGAGGTGAAATTACCTGGATGCCCCTCCCAAGGGTACGAATAGCTTGTTAGAACAGCGGAGTTGCGCTGTTGGCAAACCAAGTTGGGTTGCACATAGCTGTTCAGAACAGCGGAGTTTGGCTATTTGCAAGTCATTTTTAGAAATCTATAAAAAAGACCCAAGGGGCACCTCAGAACGCACACTTTCATACTCTTTTGCTCCTTAGTCTTTTAGCGCTTTCTGAGGTAGCCTTAGCTCGGCCTTTGGCTAAGGAGGGGAAGCACTCTAAGATCTTCCGGGTGTGTGGTGGGTCCTCCTCGCCGAGCACTTGGGTCATGTTCACTTTATTCCCTTTGTTGTTTTGCTTGCAGGAGAGAAGTAGGTGCACGTGATCACCTCTTTTCCCAAGGGTGAACTCCACGAGAGATCGGTTTTCGGTTTCAACATGCATGGAAGACCCAATGCATGTCGACATCTATGCGTGCAATTGTCCACATCTACACACCATGCTTTGCTAAGAGTTCTTCCTTTTTTATCAAATCCAAGGCGGTGGAAGAGACGGGGCAACAAGTTCGGAAGTATAAAGGACCACTAAACTCTTTATTCACTTGAATTATACTTTGCCCAAAGACTCTCCTTATCTCTGAGTGTTGTGTAATATAAAGCATATGATTGAAGGTTTTTCATATAGACATATAGTTGTTAGAATTTTCAACAGAACCTTCGAGAAATTTTTTTAGATGACTGTGTCTACTTTCAACACGATTGGTAGTAGAATTATCCAAGTGTAAGAAACTGTCTACCCATACAGAAACAAAAAAAATTATACGGTTCAAGTCAAATAGAAAGCACATACGAACATACATCGGGATAGTTTTCATTATACTCTTGCAACATAGAAATAACCCGCTCACTAAAATCATCTTCAGTACGCAACTCAACAATAATATGTTCATTAAAGTCATTTGGTTCCACTAAACTCATCAATAATATGCTCACTAAATATGCTTAACAATAATATGCTCACTAAACTAATCTTCAGTCCACTAAACCCATCTTCAAGTCTGCTCTTTTGGTTCCAATCTCCTTGCATACAAATGAGCTTCTAAATGAACCATCTCATGGTTTGTGAAACTCACACATGACTTCCAAACTTCACTCATCTGAATAAGTACTTTTTTGACCTTTAAGAGAAAACATGCAACCACACCATTTTGAGGTGGATTTTCTTTTATTTTGTCTCACTCACCTTTGTTCCGTTGGCTTTCACGAATAATACCCTGCTTTGTCACATCCAGGTAGAGCTTTAGGTTTGGACCTACTAGTTAATTTGTCTGCACTCTTCACAGTAATGACAAAAATCAAATGTTTCACAATTTCTCTAGCCCAACACATCAACTTGCCCTTATTTGGAAAAATATGTGATGTAATAAAATGATTGTCAACATCAACACGAGTAGAAGGATTTGAATCTTCATAGCATAACTGTTTGATATCTACAAACAAAAATTATTGCTTATTACTTAATTAGTTTAAAACGAGAACTGTATTTAAACGGCTACGAGCAAAGGGATCGAAGTATTCAATACCATCATCCAGAGGTTGCATGACTGAATCTTCAGCGATCAAAGACTCAAACATAGGCGTCTCCATGACCATACAAAAAAGTAATACAAATATAAGCACAACAAACCAAACAAAACAAAAAAAATATAATTCAACTACATCAAGCCCTATAAGAAAACTGGAATTGTAAATCTGGAGGTTGTGAGCATAAAAATTCAACATCAAACCCAAAAAGAAATTTGAAACGGGAAAATCTGGAGGTTGTGAACATAAATATTCAACATCAAACCCTAAGGGCCCGTTCGTTTGCACCGTTTTCATATTTGGTTTTCGTTTTGCTCCAAAACGAAAACATCAAGCGTTTTCGTTTTGGGGGAAAACGAAAACTTACGTTCGTTTTGCAATATAGTTTTCACAGTCCCAATATAGTTCTCCGGTGGCTCATAACCCTCCCCGATCCCCGATCCCCGAGCCCCGATCCCCGATCCACGAGCCCCGTCCCTTCACCGTCAAGAACCTATGGGACAGAGGTGGAAGGATCCTTACGGCGGAGGATTTACGGAGTTCAGCGACGGCAGAGGAGAGGATCGATAAGCTGGAGCTGGGGCAGAGTCTCGGCAGCGGAGGAGGATTTCCTTACGGCTGAGGATTTCCGGAGTTCAGCTACGGCAGAGGAGAGGATCGATAAGCTGGAGCTGGGGCTGGGGCTGAGTCTCGGCAGCAGAGGAGGATTTCCATTCGCCGGAGTCGATGGATTTCCGTTCGCCAGAAGAACCAACAGAGAGCGACGGAGGAGGTGTCGCGGCCCGCGAGGATGAGGAAGTTGTCGTCGGAGTAGGTTCCAGTGCGTAGGAATCGGGAAAGGAGATCGTCGTTGCCGGAGTTCAGCTCGAGTCCGCCGGAATAGTTAGTGACGGAGAAGATTGCATCTCTTCTATTTTCAAAACCAACCAAAACAGATCTAAGGAGGTCGGTTTTGAGGAAGGATGTTGAAAGTCCACCTAGTGTCAACTATCTTCACCTATGGGGGGGGGGGGAATAGGTGACGTGCAACGTTTTTGCGGAATTTATAATAGTACCTGCACAATAAAAATAAACAGCACAGCACACAGAAAACACAAGCTATTTATAGTGGTTCCCCGAGTTGGGTACATCCACTTTCCCCCTTCGACCTATCTCCCAACAAGGGACGACTCGGTCTCTTCACCAACAGGATTGAAATCCAATCCTTGCACTACCGGAAGGAACCCTTCCACACGTAGGAGTCAACACTCCCACAACACGGGTTGCACTCAACCCTTACAACTAGGAACCTACGTTCCTTTACAACAAAAGTAGAACTAGAATGTACAAAAGATACAAACTACGTTTGGAGACTAAGGTGTCCCTCTTTGTTGACGACGCGTTCTTGAAGTCCACAAAGAGTCCACAACCCTAGATCTCACTTGGAGAGGATCTCCCCGGAACCGGCGGCGGCAAGATAGGCGGCGGCAAGGTTCACGGGATCGGCGGCGACGACGATGTGCGGCTGCTGTACTTTGGAGATCCAAACTTCGTAGCGAAGCTAGCTAGGTCTACCAACGGTCACACTAGGATCAGTCGTCTCGATCGATTCGTACGGGGAAGGTTTTCCCGATCAACAAATCAAGAGACAAGAGATCTCCGGTTAGACACGTGAGACGCTAAGCTTGGCTAAGATTCTATCGACCGGAGATCAGGAAGAAACCACGATCAAGACTGATGATCAACTCTCTCAAGCGGCGACGGCGGCGGCGGCGGAGCGGAACTTGCGATCTAGGTTACGTCGAGGCCCATGTTTCGTCTTTTTCTCCGTCCCGCTTTACTGTTCAAAAATACCATGTATTTATACTGTAGACAACTTCAATATGACCGTTGTGGGCCCCACCTGAAGGAAACCCTAAATCCCGGTCCAGAACATTGTCAGCGGCAGAATCCGGTTCAGGGAGTTCCAGATAAATTGCCAAGTCAAAATCGGCGAGAATCGAAGGTGATTCTCGACGAATCGGCGAGAATCAGTTAGTGATTCTCGACGATTCGTCGAGAATCACTAATGATTCTCGCCGAATCACTTGATGATTCTCGACGAATATTACTTGGCCATGATCTGCTCAACGATGGGTTCGGCGAGAATCACTAGTGATTCTCGCCGAATCTTACTTGACACCGCTTTGAGGTAGCCGGATAGAGTCGGCGAGAATCACTAATGATTCTCGACGATTCGGCGAGAATCACCAAGTGATTCTCGCCGAATCGACGAGAATCACTTGGTGATTCTCGCCGAATTATACTTAGACGATTTTTCGTCTTTCCACCCAGGAGATGCTCCTTGACTCATCCTTACTCCTTGTCTGCTCTTGCATAGTTACATCCCTGTACTTGAAAGTAAGTGCACTCCAATAGAGAGGGTACACGTAGGCCAACACACTGATCTGCTCAACGAGGGATTACATCGTACAGACCCGTGTATATTGACCTACTGCACCCTGACATTGGTGTGCACTTAGCGTGGAATAACTGCAAGCACAACTTAAGAGGTTTCATCAAATACATTGTGAATTCATCTTAGCTTGACAGGTGGCTTCCTCAAATACAGGTAATTGTGGATACAATACCCAACAGATGTTTAATGAAGGAGTTAAAACTTTGTGGTTTTGGGTCAAAACCAAAACAGATCAAAACAGAGGCAAACGAACAGCTGCATTGGGACTGTGAAAACTGAAAACGAAAACCGGCTGTGAAAATTGTGCAAACGAACGGGGCCTAAAAGAAATCTAGCAGAAAAAAAGTCTATAATTAAAATAAAAATGAATGGCAAAAAAACTAACATAAAAAGAGGGTAAGAAATCTGGAAGGAAAAAAGTACAAGAAATAAAAAATTAGGAGGTTTTACCTCAACAGAGAGGATGTCGCAGAGGAAGGTCCACCAACAGCAGAGTAGTAGTCATTTGTGGAAGGCTGGAGAGACATTCGTCGGTGCTAGCGAAAGTGGTAGCGCCAGTCGGCGTCGCTCGGCGTCGCTCGGCTCGGCGTCGTTGAAGGCGACAAAACAGGAGTGCAAGGGGGTTTGGTCGCGAGCCGCGGAAGGGGGGTTTGCTCACGGGATTTGTTTTTAGGGTGGGTTGCACCTAAGTTATTTTATGATTTAGGGGAATATTATATATACGAATTTATGTTTTTTTTTGATCGATTTGCACCTAGCGAAATTAGGTCTGCACTTAACAACACTCTTTTTTAAGTACAAAATATAAAACATTTAAATATTTAATGTGTGAATGATTAAAGACACCTCTTATTTGACTATTGGCACCATAATTTTACCTAACTGTATCTTAAATCTATTTGAACCAAAATTTTAAATTCATGATCGAAGGTCGATCCTTCCGCTCTTCTTCGCATGTGACGTCTCCTTTTGCCCTAAAATCCCGTCGGATTCATTTTTCTTCATCCCGCATGATCTTCTTGGTAATTACTGTCCAACTTCAAAGCTCGTGATCGACAGCTACATCCCGCTTGATCTCTTCTGGACAAGTTATGTTCGCTTGTGATTGTGCTTCTCTTCGTCGTACTCTATTCGTGGCAGAGAAAAAAGTCTGGATTACTAATATTATATATATATTGTTGTGGTTCACTCAAAGCGTTTGTAGACCGGTCAAAGCGAATTATCTTAGCACAAGAGTGGGACGAGCTCGCAAACAGTCAAAGAAAAAACGGACAGTAGGTAGAGACTTGTTTAACTTGGAAAACCAAAAAGTATGAAAAATTATGTAGCCGGTTCGGTGGCGACCAAATTCCTCATTGTCTTTGAGTATTACATGTTGAGTTCTAGATGTTGACAGACCATCGCCCGTTACAACATGATTTAACATAATGCGAAGTAAGAAACTTCATGTTGCCCTTGAAGGGGAGCTTCAGGGGGGGGGGAGAGATCTTGGAAGATCGAGCAAGTCTCCTTCGAAGGAGATCTTCGAAGATGATGAAGATCTTCAAATGCTGATGAAGATCTTCAAGGGGAGCTTTGAACGCCAAAGGAGAACTCTGAAAAATCTTCGAAAGAGCTCTCTCATGCACTGAATGCAAGGTGTCTTGAAATAAAGGTTCTGAGCACCTTTTATAGTTTTTGACGGGGACAGTTTGGCTATTGCGTCGTTGTAACCACTATAATTACCGGACGGACGAGTCACGTCTCTTGATCTGAAGCACACAAATAGTCATTTTTACACATATGACGACTTTGTCTCCACACAGTTCGGGCAGAATTAGTGGAGGTGACGGTAACGAAATACAAACTACGAATTATGAAATGTGAAGTGCGAAGTGAGAAGTGCAAGCTACGGGCTGCGAACTACAAGTCACGAACTACAAATTGCAAGCTGGGAACTACGAACTGCGAACCGCGAATTGCGAATTGTGAGTCGCAAACTGTGAACTATGAACATACATGTGGTCTTTGCAGAAGAAGGTAATTTGCAACGCACGTCCGAAAGGGAATTTTTGTGCTCGTGAGTGTGTTAGGATTTGTGAGCTTGTCGCGAGCATGTGTGTAGTCGTGCGGCGAAAAGAGGTATACAAATGAGGTATGCGACTAAGGGCACAATGCCCAAGGTGTGCGTTTGTGTGCAATATCACTTCGAGACGATCATGTGCCTCTTTAATGCGTTAAATAAACTATGTTGTCAAGTGTTTCTCAAAACTCTGAATGGACAACCACGCAAATGGTTTCACTCTCTGGGAAGAGGGAGATCAACAAATTCGCGGAGCTCACACATCTCTTTGTCGGTCAATTCATAGTTAATCAACAGATCGTTGAAGACCCCTCTTACCTCTCCGGCATCCGCCAGAGTGAGGGGAAACACTTAAGTAGTTTTTTTGCCGCTTCACATCCAAAGCGTGGTAAATCTTGAGAGTCAACACTGAACTCCTCCACGACGTATTCCTCTGAGGGCTTTGCCCAAGTGGATTCTACTCTGTGCTGATGTGGGAGACGGGACCGAGCTACACAGATCTAGTCCATCGGGTTGAAGAGCAGATCACGATAGATGAGGCCATCAAGACACGTTGTTAGCAGTTCAAGGGAACCTTCAAGCAGAAAAGGGAGTCAGAGAATGCTCCACCAGCACCTAGAAGGAACGATGACCACCGCAACAACCCTCGTAGGGACTATGGATCTCGCTGGCGCCAGGAATTCACCCCTTTGAACACTGCGCAAAAGCAAGTGTTAATGGTCATCCAAAACTCTGATATGTCATGCAAGCCCAAGCCACTCCCCCCCCCCCCCCCCCCCCCCCCCCCCGAACCGGGGAAACCAAATATGGTACTGCTAATTTTATCACTTGAACGGGCACAACACAGAAGACTGCGCCCGACTGAAGGAGGAGATATAATGCCCCATCCGCTAAGGACACCTGGGGAGTTTTTTTATAGAACCAAGTATTGAATCGGCCTTCGTCGCAACAGTCAGGACGGGAGAAGCCTCCCGCACACTAAGGCATACGGGGGGTAGGTAAATGGAAGGGGAAGTTGGAACCATTGATGGCTCGCTCTTCCACACCTTACAAGTCCTCTCGATTGGAAAAGAACCAGAAAAACCCGAAGGTGCAACATGACACTGCCATCAGCTTTGGGGACAAAGAACTGGAGTGAGTACACATGCCACACCATGCCCACCTCGTCATCATCACATGAATCGACAACCCCTGCTTCAGAGTCCAAAGAATACTAATTGACGGCTATAGCTCAGTGGACGTCATGTTCGCGTCTACGCTGAGCAACATGAATATCACCTCAGAATGCTCGAGCCGATAATGGGACCATTATACTGGTTTGATAACAACCCATTTTTGGTGCAAGGTGTAAGACCCCTTCCCCCAACTTTTGCCCGGGTCGGGCCGGAGGGGATCTTACTTACCCAAGACGTCCACTCAATGCTCCTTAAGGGGTAACGATCCACTCTGCTAAGCACTAGTTGGCCGCCTTGCTCGGCTTGAACCACAATATTCACATCACAGAGTATGCAGAAGCATTAACAGGAAACCACAACGAATATATATGTATGTATATATATATATATATATATATATATATATATATATATATGTATATATATATCTAACAATATATATTTAACAAAAACTGCAAAAGGTCATATCCAATGTTTATACACAGATCTCGTAAGTTATATAGTACTATAACTAATAACTCCTCTCTCTCATAACTTTGCTTGCTAGTACTCACATCTCGAAACTCTAGAGACGACGGGGTACCTCTGCTCGAGTAGTCCTATCAGCTGATGTATCGTCCTCCAGCATTTAATCGCTACGGCGTTCCATCTCCTGTGAATGGTTATTTAAATAATCGTTAGTCACAGAGGTAAGTGGAAACAAATCTTCTCCCCGGATCCATATCCAGGGGACGAGCGCACACATCCAATAAAATTAGATAGCTGAAGCAAGAGATAGTTAACACAACATTTCATTAATAAGCTAGGAGCAACCAAAAAGATATAAAATATGGTATAACTGGACTAGCAGCAACAATATACATCAGCTATAATTTAGGCTCCACTAGCACAGTAGCATAACATGTATTCACAATCTGTGCAAACATGACAGACATTCACAACCGCGTACACATCAGAGGCATTCACAGCCGCATAAACATCGCAGGAATGCACAGCCGCGTACACATCGCATGCATTCACAGTCGCGTACACATCGCATGCATTCACAACCGCATACACATCGCAGGCATTCACGACCGCGTACACATCACATGAATTCACAGCAACATACACATTGCATGAATTCACAACCGCATACGTATCGCAGGCATTCACAGCCGCGTACATATCACAGACATTCACAGCCGCGTAAACATCACAGGCATTCACGGCCGCGTACACGTCGTAGACATTCACAGTCGCGCATAATACCCTATGTAGACATAGTGTGAACCGCTTCTTTTCAAGTATGGTAGCGAGCTCTGCGGGCCTCACTGATGTGGCCGTTAGTCACAGTGGACAATCCTGCCACTTCTGGGAGTGGTCGTACTGCACAGCCCAGGCCCTAACATACAACCTCGTGTACTCTTGGATGTGAGCGACATCCAACGATTCAATATTTTGGCCGACTAGTGGAGGAAACCTAACAGGGAAAACATAACGGTCGGTCACCCGTGGTACTCATCTCCCTGTCGCCTTGAGTCGTCGAACTTCCCGCACCGGTATGAACGGTCTGCGGAAGTGACTGACCTGCCACAGTTTACCGCAAGCAATTTACAAGCAATCAAACAGTCAATTTTGCTAGAACGCACCGGGTCGGTGGCTACTTGCCCTACTATGCTTCAATCTTCGGGCAGTAACGCTCAGCTCAACTTTCGACAAGGAGCATGCGAGCACTTTATTTGGGGCTAAACCTGGAGGAACACCTAAACTCCGGTTATCCCCAACTAAGGCTCGACCTTAACAAATGACTGTTCGTCAGAGCAGGACCCGCGCTTATAATAGTAAATTGCAGAAATGAAAATGCGGTAGTTAAAGCTGCTAATAATATAAGCTTCATAATTAGAGTGCTGGAATGAAATATGACCAGTACGAAACTGGAGTAGTACGAAAACAAAAGTGTTGAATTGAACTTGACCTGTACGGGACTGGAGTAGAACTGAAATGAAAGTACTGAATTGAACTTGACCAGTACGGGATTGGAGTAGAACTGAATTAAAAGTACTAAATTGGACCTGGCCAGTACGGGACTGGTGTAGAACTGAAATGAAAGTACTGAATTAAACCTGACCAGTACAGGATTGAAGTACAACTAAGATGAAAGTACTAAATTGAACTTGACTAGTACGGGACTGGAGTAGAACTGAATTGAAAGTACTGAATTGAACGTGACTAGTACGGGACTGGAGTAGAACTGAATTGAAAGTACTGAATTGAACTTAACTAGTACGGGATTTGAGTAGAACTGAATTGAAAGTACTGAACTAAAATAAATAAAGGACCTAGACCAGTGCAAGACTGGAATAATCATAAAGAAAATGGTTAGTAGTTCAATCACTCCATTCAGGAGGCTTCAGTTCCATCTCCGTTCTTAGGAGGTATGTTCTGTTTTTTTTTTCTGTTCTCAGGAGGTATGTTCAGTTTCATCTCCATTCTCAAGAGGTTTAGTTCAGTTCCATCTCCATTCTCTGGAGATTTAGTTCAATTTCATCTCCATTCTCAGGAGGTTTCTTTGAGTTTCACTCATTATTAAGATCCGATAACAATTCAGTTGCGCCCCTTTTAATCACAGCTTAATCGGATCAGAGGAAGTTTATTATGCGTTATATTTTTATTATTTATCGGAGGATAAATATCAACTCGATTGTTTGCGTCGGATCGAATCCGAGAATCTCGTCAGAGGACGTATTCTTCCTCGAATTTCAACCTCGAATCATTTCCTACACATGAGAGAAATTCTTTACCCGAAACGAGGTTGAGGATTATATTACTCGAAGCTCATACTTTCATCTTCCGAGTTCACCCAAAATGCCCACGAGTTATTTTAAGAACGTGACGCTCGGTGGTTTCGCAAAACCCTCGAAATACTCGGAGCTGGAAAATCTTGCCTCGATAATTCTCATCGATTAATCAATTGAACTTAATATTCAATATATAAGGTGGTCGCGCGTTTCGATTTTCATTTTCGAAAAATTTGAGCGCATAAATTTTCGAGCGCGACCCAAGGTTTCAAGAATTTGAAAAATCTTCAATATTTACCCCAAGGTTCCTAAATTTTAATACAACCTTTAAGAAGACCTAAAAAGAGTCTAGCAATTTTTTCAAAAATTTCCGAGCAATTTTAGTCCTCTAAATTGGTCAAATAATTCTTATTTAGTCTTTGAAAAATACCAAATTAACTCCCAAAATTCTCAAAAAAAATTTTTGAAGATTGCCCTCATCAAGAAGAATAATTTTCATGTTCAAAACTTTTTCATCAGGTCCGCATTGTACCTTCTAGAAAAATAAAATATTTATTTTAATTATAATCAAGCTTGTCAAGGCGACAAGGCGACCGAGGCGTTAAAGGGTGTACCAAGGCGAGGCGACGCCTAGGCGTCGCCAAGGCATCGCCTAGGCGACCAAAGCGTTTAACATGCTCAGTAAAGTGTAACTCGCTTTTAAACCACAGCATGCAAAATAATTGGAATGATTATTTTCACTCTCACTCACATGGGGTAACTGAGCTAAAATCACTCTTCAAATAGTCAATAGTTCTCTACATTATCAACAAAATATAAGCATTTGACAGTAAATATTGAACACCCTAAATAAATTTCTAAATTTCATACAAAGCATCCACAACCACTACAATGTTAGTGGTCACAAAAATAAGCCACTATGACATTACAAAATTATACTTAAACAATGTAAAAAATATATGCATTTGAAAAACATGAATCGTTGATTTATTTTTATTTTGGAATGATGTAGATGCTCCAAATTCTGTCTATCATGCTCCACGTTAGATCTTCATTTGGATGAACCAAATCATCATCTGGATGGTCAGTCATCCACTCACTGCTCCAATTAAGCTCTTCAAGAATCAAAGGATTAAAATTTTTGCAGTTTTCTCTTCTCTCTTGAAATCTTGCTTGAAAACGTCGATTATATTGAATATAGACAAGATCATTCAATCGTTGATGTTCCAATCTATTCCTCCGCTTTGAGTGAATCTAAAGAGAGTATAACTTTTTTAAAAAAAAATCAAGAGATAATTAAAGTTAGTATAACTTTTTTAAAAAAAATTAAAGTTACTTACAAACTCAAATGTGCTCCAATTGCGTTCACAACCTGATGATGAACAACAAAGACTGAGCAATCATATGACTATTTTGCATACGCGAGAAATAAAAAAAATCGTTATCCGAGAGAAATAAAGCATACTCGAGAGAAAACAAGCATACTCGAGTGAAAGTTTTTGCGCCTAGGCGTCCAGGCGTCGCCCTGGGCGCCTAGGCGCCTCTAGGAGGGCGCCTACACAAGTGCTGCTAGACGTGCATCGCATAGCGCTCTAGTGGGCGCCCGGGCGCCTAGGCGACGCCTTAATAACATTGATTTATAATATTAAAATATTCATAAAAAATTATAAAATTTATAAATTTTTGTATCATTTTCTTCCCACGACTATACCGAAACCGCCCTTCACGGGGCTTCTCCGCTGCCAGCCGGCCGCCGGCCGGCCATGGCTCTGCCCCCGACCGACTCCCCGGGGATGGGCGCTCCCTCCGGTAGTGGTCCGACGGCCTTCCTCCGCCGGCCGCCGTCGGGGCTATATATTTTTATAATCAGAGGGGAGAGGTTGACGGCGGTGGCACTCCGACCACCGTTCCTTGCATGCAACGCGTTGGAAAGATAGGGAGGAAGGAGAGAAGAAGTTTTCCACCTGATTTCAGGGTCTTCAGGGGCTCTCGGCGAAGTTGTCATGATAGGTGGAGGACGTGGTGGTGGAACTCGGCTGAGCTTTTTCCGGTGAAGCAGAGCTCCAGCAGGGGGTGGCTGTGTTCGGTTGAAGCTGGAGAGAGGAGTGAGTCTCCAATGAAGCTTTGGGGGGGGGGGGGGGGTATTTATAGGAGGAGAGGTAGGGCACCTTCCTCCCCTTATTCTTCTTAGCCACGACATCTAGAGGAAGAAGATGAGTTAGGCTAACCTAACCCTGGTAAGGTGGGGGCGAGGTGGATACATTCTATTGGTTGGTTGTAATCCTAGTGGCTAGGATAGGGGTTAATTCTAATAAGCACTATGGAAAAGCATGTTACAACCAATGGGGAAGAGAGAGAGAGTGGGAGCAAGGATTGGTTCAGCCAATTAAATTGAAGCAGCTAACAGTGCTCTATTAGAGTCACATGGTCTCATCTTGAATCATAACTTAGGTGAGCTTGGGTTTTGTAATTGAGAAAGAGAAGGAAAGAGGCTCTCTCTCCCTCTTGGGTTGGCCCAAAACCCACACAACTTGTTTATCATTTTTACTGGAATATAAAGACCAAGTAGGACTAAAGTTGGACCCAAGGGTGGTTTACATGAATGGCCTCAAGTGAGTTTGACTTGAGACTTAGAATTTCTTAAGGAAAATTTTGTTTTTATAGAGATTTGACCAAAGTCAACCATGGGGTGGGTCCCATATGCTGGTCAAAGTCAAAATAGATCCAAGTCATCGGGGGTCGGGTCAAAGTTGGGGTGTCGTGTCACAATTTATGTGCACACGCTTTTCAGTGAACGACTGAGATTGATTTGACCACAGTTTAATCTCCCGTCATCGAAACTGATCGGGACCAATTTTGTTTACTTTGTATTGACCACAAGAATCCAATGCCACTGATCGGGGTCGAATCGGATTTCGTTTGCTAAGTATTCAAAATCTGCGCGTCGTGACACGCTAAAACGGTCAAAACACTCATAATCATTATTAGGTTTCGAATTGCGACGCAACGAGTTCCGATGCGTTCGTATTGGTTATATGAAGTCATAGGAACTGACAGAACTCGAATCGGAGTTCTCCAGGTCAATATTCAAAAAATCTCGTTTTCGCGACGTTTTGCGAGGAACAACCATATCCACCATATGACATCGAAATTCAACGGAACGAGTTCCAACGCACTCGTATTGACTATACGAGGCCACATGAACTGACAGAACTCAAATCAGAGTTCTTTGGCTCGATATTCAAAATCTCGTATTCACGACGTTCTACGAGGAACGATCATATCCACCATATGACCTCAGAGTTCAACGGAATGAGTTCTGACGCGCTCGTATTTACTATACAAGGCCACATGAACTGACAGAACTCAAATCAGAGTTCCCTGGCTCTATACCCTGCCTAGGGTTGCCTCCTACCGGGTCACGGGTAGAGGTTCGAGTCACTTTTATTGGGCCCATTAGGGTTCTGGTGGCCCAATAAAAGTCGGGATGTTACAATTGGGCAATCACTCTTCCCGTAATCCAAGGGGAATTCTCGAGACAAGTCACATAGGATGTTAAGTTTGTGGTGGACGATTCTAGCTCGGCATGCAGTGCCATCTTTGGTCGGTCATTCCAGTCACTCTTCGAAGTAATTCCTTCTATCCAGTACTTGACCATGAAGTTTGTTATTCTTAGTGGGATATACGTCATACGAGGAGATCATGAGGCATCACGACTCTGTTACCTGTAGCAGTCATGTCGCAGCCAAAGTTCGATCTACAGAGATATAAAAGGAGCATGAGCCAGACCAGGAGCTGGACGAAGCGACCCCCACACTATCTGCTACTTTTCCCTATTTCTCAATCAAGAATAAGTCGCAAGGAGAAACTTTTGCACATTTGTATTTTCCATTTCAGCAACAACACAACTGCTTCGTGATTCCTTCCACTGCAATCAGTTCTTTAGGAAAAGCGGACCCCGAGTCCTCTTATTGTCAAGGCGAGATGAATGAAAGTCCTTTTGTACCTCCTGAGAGAATGAACCACACGTTATTCTACCATTAACGTGAGATGGATGAAAGTCCTTCTACACCTCATGAAAAATCAAACCTTGTATCGAAACTATGCCTGCGGTAACAAAAGCAGAATGCAAATAATAGGTGCAAAGTACATACAAAGGTCGACATCGCCCATTCAAAGGTCGGAGCTGCCCCATCATACTTTGCGCTGCATAAAAGCCCTCGCCAGACACAAGACTGAGCACTGCGATGCACTCGTCCTCCTATAGCAAATCTACCCTCGTGACCATCATCAATGGGCCTCCTCCGCAATGGGCGCAAATGTCCCTCCAAATCACACCCAAGCAACAAGACCCCGACACAATGCTTGGTGACAGTTTCCAAAAGTAGTGCACGATGCATAAAGAACATAGAGCGCAAGGTACTTTCGAACCATCGCAACATGCGAGAACATCCCCATAACCCCAAGAAGCATCATAAGAAAAACATAACGAACAAAGGCGTTGCACGAGTAAACCCCCGTCCGAATCCAACTATAAGAATTTTATCCTGTAAGATTAACGCTCTGTAATGTAGTGAAATCTGCTTGCATCTCCCGACTTAACAAAAAAGACATCTCACGCCGTAACCAAAATGTGATTTATGGCGCACACACGCTAAAATAATTTAAAGTCCATGGCTCCGAGTCAACACAACGGAGGCTACAAAATTCTGGGCTCATCCTGAGAGGACCCTTACCACAGCATGGCTCACCAACTATTATGCTTTCGTCCAAGGTCTTCATCATGGACTGTAGTTTGTGCCACCCCAACCCCTCTCTGTGCCCTTTCGACCATGACAGGTTGTTGGAGACCGCAACCTCCCTTTGATGAGACGTGATCCAGTTAAGTGCCCCTACAAGGACTTCCCAGGGGGTCACCCATCCTAGAATTTCTATCATCCAAGCACACTTAACTATGAAGTTCTTTCACTTTCACCACCAATTGAGCTTAACTGAATCACTTCTCATAAAATGGAGGGCTGCAGTCTCCAACAACCCACCGTGGTTGAAGGGGCGTGAAGAGGGGTTGTGTGGCATGGACTGCAGTCCATGATGAGGACCAGGGACAAAAGCATTGCTGGTGAGACATGCTGGTCAGAATCGTCATATAAGAGTGCACCACAATGATCTTATATGTGGTATTGCACACAGGAAGAAAGCTTGATTGAGAAGTACCCACCAATTTGGATAGGAAACCACAATGACCTTGGTGATAAGTTTCATATGAACTGTACATAAGCTAATCAGTCTGTCGAAACATGGACCTGATTCGCTCAGGTCCCTCAACTTTAGGAATAAGAACAATGACTGTTTTGTTGAAACACCTTTTGAAGTGAGTCTTTCACTACTCCATTAGGTAGTCCATCCCTTTTGGGGTAGGAAAAGAATAATCTATCCGCACAAGCAACCTTAACAAACCAACTGTAACGACCCGCCTTGCAATGACTTACCAAGCACGTTATCGGGCTGCATCCCAAGCACCCCAAAGCCTCTCGCGCATGTTTATCAGTCGCGCGCATTGTTGAGAGGAGTGGTTGGTGATGAGGAGTCGTATTAAGACTCCTTATCAAGGGGGTTGTGGGTTAAATACCCCGCCTCAACAATGCGCGCGACCGATAAACAGGCGCGAGAGACTTTGGGGTGCTTGGGCTGTAGCTCGGTAATGTGCTTGGTAAGCCAATGCAAGACAACCAGTTACATCGACAATCCCAAGAAACAACAATATCAGTGCAAAGTTGACTCATATAGTTGGCCACCTGCTCATGAGAACTGAGAGGCAACCCCTCGAACACAAACAACAATGCAACTCAACTGGTGATGAGAAGTGAAAGAACTTTATAGCTTAACGTGCTTGAATGAGAGAAGTTCTGGGATGGGTAGCCTCCTGGAAAGTTCTTGTAGGGGCACTTAACTGAATCACTTCTCATCAAAGGGAGGACTGCAGTCTCCAACACCTCGCCATGGTCGAAGGGGCACATAGAGGGGTTGGGGTAGCACAAACTATAGTCCATGATGAGGACCTAGGATGAAAGTAGTGCTTTTGAGTCCGACTGCTCCGGGTCCTCACACATTGCTTGGCGGATTACGACCCACACAATTTGGGGGCATTTGATGAGATTCCAACAAAAGATTCCCAAGTCAAACCGACAAGACTTCGACCGAAACGTTCAAGCAAGCTGACCCGACTGAGTGAGTAGCGCAGAAGAGCTGCAACCGCTCGAAGGGGCCAAAATCACCCAAAAAGGGGAATGAAATCAAGCATGCACGAGCACAACGCATGACCCGCACACGAGCGGCCAGTGCACGAGCAACTTGTCGACCGCCCAGGGGGACATGCTCGTCATTTTGGGAATATGGGTGATCCAAGTGACTGAACTGAGCAACGTCATTCGTGAACTTGAGATTCAATTGAGCGCAATTACTAACAAATCCCTTCAAGAAATGTAACTGCCCAATTTTTCAGCAGACAAAATTTTGGGTGACACGGCCTGGGACACGGGCGTGTCCCAGGGCGTGTCCTGCTCGGGTGCGGAGTCGTCGTGAGTTCGACAAAAAATGAGTTCAACGAACTGCGTTCGACGTTCGTCAAACGCGAGAACACGCCAGGCTACACGGGCGCGTACCATTCGAGGAGGGCGTGTCCCCCTGTGTTCGACGAACTGCGCTCGACGATCGTCGAGTATGGGGTACACGACCTGTGACACGGGCGTGTCACAGGGCGTGTCCCGCTGTGTCGAGAAGTCGACACGGTTCTCTCGAGTAAGTGGAAAAGTACTAGAGTAAGAGGGCGGTGACACAGGCGTGTCAAATCCGAGTACTCGAGTAGTTGGTTTTCTCTCGAGTAAGTCCTCTCGAGTAGGTCTCGAGTGAGGTACACACCCTATATCACGGGCGTGACCGGGCCGTCACGGGCGTGTACCCTGGGCGTAACCTGTTTCGGGATAAGGCGGTTGCTAAGGCGGTTTGTGTACCGCTTATTGTGACACGGCCTGTGGCACGGGCGTGTCACAGGGCGTGTCGGACCCGAAATATGATTTTGCGGGTTTTTCATGGCCGTCCATTCTTCTTCAGCTGGGATCTAACAACTGAGAGCCTTCCCTGTTTCCTTAAGGCCGAAAAGTGAGAAGGAAGACTCATTTTTATTTTGCCTTCATCTTTCTAAACTTTTAAAGAGAGAAAGGGAAAGGAAGAAGGAGGAAGAAGAAGAGGGGCTGATCTCTGGTGGAGCGTGAGAGTGTCAAGCTGAGATTCGAGGCCATCGTTGCAGAGGAAAAGCTTTTGCGGTTCTTTCGAGCCAGCTAGGAGTTCATGACACCGAAACGGTCTTCAAGGGTAACGACCTTTCTTATTAGCCATGTGAAGGCTTCCTTTTTGGCAAATGCATGATTCCCCCACCAAAGGGTGGATGATGTTGGGAGTCTTATTAGCCCATCTGGACAGGTTGGTCTGGATTGGTGATGTTGCATACGAACCGGAGAAGACTCCGTGCTAAACGCGTAGTTTAGGAGTCGACGGGTTGGACCTGTGAAAGGAAGTATCAAGAAGTACTGAATTGGAATTCCAGGAAATACCTTTGTAATGCTTAATGTTCATATGGAGTTCACCTGTGAAGAGAGTAACAGGAAGTACTGGCGTGGTAGCCAGTAAAGACCCCGGATATTTGTGCTATTTGCGGTGTCCAGCTGCGAAGAGAGTAGCAGGAAGTACTCGTGTGCCCAGGAAAGACCCGCTGATGTTGTGATATGAATGGGTGTAAGAGAAATACCCATGCTTGAATGCCAGAACAGGATTGGTGAGACCGACCCGCGCCTTTTGTAGCCGCGAGTACGTCGTACTCGGTGATGGCAAGACGATTTGAGCAACGGGGGGTGGAGGATCCAACCTGCGTTATGTCCGTCCGACGTGAGACCAGAAGGTGCGGTCTGTTGGAGCGCATATCGAGAGTCGTAGGCCTGCGTGCCATGACACAATGGGGGGCTACGGGCCAATCCCGGTGCATTACAACTAGAACTCCGGCTGCACACCATGGAGTAAATGCTCAAGTGATTTACCGTTGGGCTGCGACCCTGATATAGTGGTGGGCAACTGGTTCGCCGGTACACCAAGAATGTGCCCTGAGTACACGGATCGTCGAGCCGAGTGGCTGGCGGTTGTGATGAAATGTGTGCGTAAAAGCACATCATATGATCTATATATGCTTGTGAAATGCTATGCCTGTAGGGAATATTACCGCTACCCCGAGAAAGGGGTAGGGTCGTTATAATTTGGTCAGCTGAATGCTGACCATTGCTTTTGTTTGCCACCGTTGGGTGGATTGTCCCTGTACAGGTGCTGGAGAGCCAAGCGGGACGAAAAAGGGTTGATGTCCATGCTGTTTTAGCTACTGCTGCTGCTGTTGTTAGCCCTCGAAGGCTAATTTGGATTGTGTTTACTTTTAATGTGGCCGGCCTGCGCTCCAATGTTTAGGCCACTGTTTGAAAGTCATGTAAGGCTATAAGGCTGACTCTTTATGTGTGTTGTAGGACATTCCTATAATGTATAAAATATGAAGTTTTTATATGTTGGACATTCAAATGATGAGTTCAAGTGTAGTGTTATAGGCTTCCGCTAGAATGCAATGTGTTAGGTGCGCTGCGCTACTCTGGTATCACTCGGTAGCTTTATCGTCTGTTTTGTGGTATATGCTGTGGGGCCCCGGCCAGACCTTCTAGTATATATTATATGAAGGATGAGGTTGTTATAAGAAAGCTATAAAACGGCCCCAGACCTTCATTTAAAGACAAACAACCTAAGAGACAGAGAGAGTTCTAAAAGATCCCAAAAATTCATTAAATCGTTATATCGCTTGGAATGAGCTATGCTCCCTTTCTAGTATGCTCGCGCTCAACGCTCGCTTGGACGCAACAATAGATGCAAGAAAAGACTTAGAAGGTCGTGCTCGTGGACGCTCCTGCCGACGTTCTCTCAAAGATCCGTGACCTAGCCATTTCCCCCCTTTTCTGTACTTGAAGCTTGAGAATGTAGAGATGACCTATCGCCCTCTAGAGAACTCAAACACTTGTAACATCAAAGAAGATAATGGATTTTAGCTCGACACCGATTCGACCACATGAATTTTCATCCTTTCTATGTTTTCACCCTAAAACGCATTTGTGTCATTGCTGCTTGATTTACTTTAGAGTTAAATTGTTTGTGTGCACGATCCGACTTGAAGGTAAGGTATTCCGATTTACCCTACCAGAGGAAAACACGGGTGACCCACAACAATATTTGCAAAAATATACAAATAAATTAAGAGTGAAGATGAATTACATGCACCAACATATTTTTGGTGATTGTTATTAGCACCGCAGAATTTGCTAGTTGCACCGCACTTTCTCCTAAA
This sequence comes from Platanthera guangdongensis, assembly GCA_039583875.1. Taxonomy (NCBI): domain Eukaryota; kingdom Viridiplantae; phylum Streptophyta; class Magnoliopsida; order Asparagales; family Orchidaceae; genus Platanthera; species Platanthera guangdongensis. The sequence goes on from CM077164.1 coordinate 7,885,012, forward strand.
TTTTCACACATTTTGGAAATACGTCTTATACATGTATTTTTAGGAAAAATGTTCAAAATAAAAGTTGTAGATCTCGTCGAGATCGACAACTTTTGTGTTGAACACTATTCCTAAAAATACATGTACAAGACGTATTTCTAAAAACCGCAAAATTTGAGCGTATTTCCAAAGTACGTCTTGTACATGCATTTTTAGGAAAAGTGTTCAACACAAAAATTGTAGATCTTGTTGAGATCTATGACTTTCGTGTTGAACACTTTTCTTTAAAATGCATGTACATGACATATTTTCAAAATATGCGAAAAATTAGGAAAAAATGTGGTGCGACTATCCAAAACTGTGGTGCTAATAATAATCATCTGTTTTTTTAACAAACAAGCCTTATGATTTTTTCAGTGTGCTGTTATTAGCAAACCCACTTTAATTACTAGCAAACCAGAAAAAAATAGATTCAGCAAATTTTTTTATTTTTTTCTCTTAAAAAAATTACTACTTGTAAAACAATCTTTTTTTTGCAATTTTTATATTTTTGAATTTTGAGCCACAAATAATTTTCAATTGAAAAAGTGATCAACAACTTTCATGTTGACCATTTTTGGATTTGAAACCGTTTAGGCCTCCAATTTGGTCCCAAAAAAAGACACGCACGTAATGAGTCGTCCGTACAGATTTTTGACGTGATTTTTTTTCAGGGCTCAAATAGGAGGTCTAAACTGCTTCAAATTAAAAAGTGTTCAATATAAAAGTTGTAGATATCGTCGAGATCTACAATTTTATTGGAGAACACTTTTTAATTTGAAGCGATTTAAGCACCCGATTTGGCTCCCAAAAAAGTTACGCCGATCCCGGCCGTCCGTACATATATTCGGCGTGAATTTTTCAGGGGCCAAACCGGGGGTCTAAATTGCTTAAAATCAAAAAGAGTTCTCTCGAGATCTACAACTTTCATGTTGAACACTTCTCATGAAAATGTACGTATAAGACACAGTTCAAAAAGACTAGTATATTCACTTAATCCATATATACAACACGCATTTATAGGAATTAAAAATCAATATATTTTTAAATCAGACGATATTTTGGTGTAGACGATGTTATTTTGTTGAAAAAGAAGTTTTTAATATACTAAACAAAATTTTGTGATATTTTGACTCATTTTTAATGCTAACATAAGTGATTCAACAAATACATTTAAAATTATTTATAATGTCACTATATCTAAACTGTAGTGAGTTATTTTGAAAAAATGAATGTTTTAAATGAAATTTAATTTTTTAATAAAATTTTATGTTAATTTATTAGTAACAAAATACTTTTCAACTAATCATTTAAAAAAATAAAAAATTATTAATAATAATAATTTACTAGAAATCCGCTAGTATTAGTAGTATATCATATTTTTGTTTTAAAAGAAAATATCCGGCCTACCGGGAGAATGTTCTAGTTCTCCAATGCCCCTTCCTCTTTCCTCCAACTCAACCAAGCCCCCAGCACTCCTACCGTCCTGCTCCTCTGCATCCGCCGCCGCCGCCTCCCCAGAAGCTCACCGGATACTCCACAATCTCTGTACCATCACGTCCTCCTCCCACCTTCCGTCACTCCTCCTCGACATTGTCCGCGATGGCCTCCACTTCAACTCCGCCGTGGCCGCCGCATTCATCTCCTCCTCATTTTCCCTCCTCTCGCCCCGCCCCGCCCTTCTCCTCTTTTCCCTCCTCCGCCTCCCTCCTCCGTTCGTCTGCAACACCCTCATGCGCTCCCTTCTCTCCTTCCGCCCCTCCGCCCCACTCTTCCTCTTTCACCAGATGCACCTCTCCTCCCTCCCCGCCAATCACCACACCTTCCCCATCCTCCTCAAATCCCTCTCCGTCCTCCGCTTCTTCAACTCCGGCATCTCCCTCCACTCCCACATCCTCAAGCTCGGCTACCTCTTGGACTCATATATTTCGGCCTCCCTCCTCCACTTCTACGCTCTGTGCTCAAACGACTCGAATTCCGCCCTTCACCTGTTCGACGAATTGCCTCAAAGAGGGGTGGTGGCCTGGTCCACCCTCATCGCTGGCCTCACCAGAGCCGGTCGTCCAGTGGACGCCCTAATCCTTTTCGAGCGCATGCACTTCGCCGGAGTCACTCCCAATCGTGTCACCATGGTGAGTGCCCTCGTTGCCTGTGCCGCTCACGGCCGCGCTCTTGATTTCGGTGAATGGATTCACCGCCAAACTATCCATAACGGATGGGAGCTTCACGTGGTTCTCGGCACAGCTCTCCTTGACATGTATTGCAAACATGGCCGCATCAACTCCGGTCTCGACGTGTTCTTGAGAATGCCTCAGCGAAGCGTGTTCACTTGGAATTCATTGATTCAAGGCTTTGCCTTGGTGAAAGGAGGCCCGCAGGCGATGAAGTGGTTCTTGAAGATGGAGGAGGAGGGCATAAGACCAGACCCTATTACACTCATAGGAGTCCTCACTGCCTGTAGCCACTCTGGGTTGGTAGAACCTGGAAGAAAGATTTTTGACATGGTAATCCAAGGAAAGTTCGGGTTTGAAGCAGGGATCAAACATTATGGATGCATGGTCGATCTTTACGGAAGAGCCGGGATGCTTGATTCTGCTGTAGAATGCATTCAGTCGATGCCATTTGAACCCAATGTTGTGATTTATGGATCATTGTTGGCTGGTTCGAGGGCAAGGAAGAGGATGAATTTGTGCGAATTCGCGGCAAGGAGACTGGTGGAGCTGCAGCCGGAAAATGCTGCACATTATGTGTTGTTGTCAAATCTATATGTGGAGATGGGGCGGTGGAGGGAGGCGGAGGAGGTGAGGAAGTTCATGAAAGTGGGGAGTTTGAGGAAGGAGTCTGGTTGGGCTTTGACAGAATGTGATGATATGGAAGAGTATGTGAAAGCAGCTGTTTAGTGCTTTTGTTTGTCATCTGAAGAATGGAAATTCCTGATTACATTGAGGGCTGCATGCTTTATATGTTATGTAAGTTGGAAATATTTCTATATTAAATTTTTTTTTTGCACTGGAATTTAGAGATTATGATTGGAAAGACAAGTGCATTAGAGAAAGTAATAATTAGAAGAGGGATAATATTACTTGTTACAAGATACTAAATGAGAAGGCAAATTGCTAACATTGGGTATTCTAGAGTACAATGTGTAGCTTATTTTTTATATAAATATCGTCTCTCTTGCTTCTAGTTGTCTGCCCTTGTATCCCACAAAAAGCAATATTATGAATGCCCCCCTCAATAAGGTTTTAAATCAAATGGTCAACAACCCCTCCCTTCCTTCCCATCTCTGACAACGACCATTTCAGCGTAAATGGTTTTGCCACCAGCGCCTCTGTCCGCAACACCATTCAGATCTTATGCCGATGCTATTCATGTTTAGGTGAGCTTTTTATATGTGTTTTACATTCATGTTGCTTATGTTTGGATTATCCTTATGATTGGTGGATTGGGTACTTGGCTGCTTCCGTATTGTTAATTGGTATTGTGATGGTGGATTCACCTTTCATTTTTGTTATTATACTCTGATTAGTATTTGGATAAAACCTTGCTGCTTACAAAAGAATTTCTAACTCAAGTATGCCTTGATTTATGTAATTAATAACCTATTTGTTTGATTGATTTAAACCCTAATTTTACCAATAGATCATGTTGTTCCTCCAAGCAGAAGTTAAGGTTTGATCCCATAACTTAGCATTTCTATGTTTCATTGTTACGGATGCGGAGGAGGGAGAGAGACGACCTCCGGTGTGGCGGGTGTGCCAGTGCTGCAAATGGCCCTCTTGTGACACGTCGGTGGAAAATCATTAAGGCGCACATATATTTTTGGGAAATGGAATGCATTTTTTCTTGTTTTGTATTTGGACCGGGGGTGTTATATAAACTCACGGGGTTATGTATTTTTCTTTATCTCGGAGTATTAAGAAACTTGGAAGCCCTAAGGGGCTATTCTCAATCTCTCATTCTTTTTCCTTTTTTCCTCTCTATACCTGACATCCGGTCCTCTCTCCCCATGTATCCAACATTCATCCTAGAAACCCCAACGTCAGATTTGATATTAGAGCCCTAGTTTTGGACTTTGCGATTCACTTGAGGACATCTCGTAGATTGTTGACCGAGAGATGACACATTCTCTAGAGGGGCCGACCTCGAGATACTTGGTTCGCTGGAGAGGATACACTTTTACAGAAGATACTTGGATCACACGAAGTATTAGATTGTCTCGTCCTAGGATTACAACAAGAGTATGTCTATCTCCATTCATCAAAGATGAATGCTTTTGAGTCGGGGGAGTTGATGAGGATCACCACCGCACATTAGATATTTCTCACCATTCAGAGCTTGTGAGGGTTGGTTCACGTTGTTTCCACGTGCAGGATTGTTTTACTTATGATCTGCTTTTGCACTCACATACGAAGCGACTTTTTTATATTTCTATGTATTTTTTTCATATTTTTTTGGTCCATTTGGTGGCCTATTTTGTTAATTTGAAATCGGTCAATCTAGATCGTTCATGATGATGGTAGCCCTAGCTCTTGTTATATAAAATCACGTAAACCTTTCTTGCATCACAAATTGGGAGATCTCCTTCTCGGTCACAGTGCGAAGCTGGTTTGTTCCCTCCCCCTATTTTTCAACGGGCTGGTTTGTTCCCTCCCCCTATTTTTCAACGGGGAGTCATTCTCTGTGTCCCTCTCTTTCACAACTCACCGATCATCCTTCCCTAACCGCAACACTCTCCTACCGACCTCCAAGTTCCATTCTAGCTACAAAATTGCTTTTTTCTCCTTGCCACTGCCCAACTTGACCCTTCGAGCCATCTCATGCTTATTCCCCTCCCATTTGACAGCTTGTCTAGCCTTCCTCCTCCATCCACCAGTCCACCTGTGCCCACCACCGTCCTATTCAGCCCTCAAACCACCACCTGCAACTTCCTTCACCTTTCTACAGTCCATCCAAACACCCTACCCTAGCCCTCAAACCGCCCCTACCCTAGCCCTCAAACCGCCCCTCCCACGCCATTTCCCTGCCCTATCCACCACCTAACTGTCCTTCCCTTCCTTCCCAACTCTGGCTACGACCAATTCCCCTATTCGGGAGTTGTTCGACGTCATCGTACCGTTGTTTTTCCACCAACGCCTCTGCCTACAACACCATTCAGATCCGATGTCGTTGTCTATCCATATTTACGCAGCTTTTTATGTGCTTTGTACTTGCATTGCTTATGCTTGGATTATTCTTATGATTAGTGGCTTGTGTGCTTGTTTACACCATTTTACCTTATTTGAATAACCCATGTAATTAAAGACACGTTCAATGTGTTACCACCATTCCATGAGTATATTGGAAAACGACCCTTTGAACTCTCGGGGTTCTCATCCTATATTGACTCTCTTAAGAACAATCAACCCAACCTTCTCTTTGAATGTATCTTTAACACCAAATAATTTATTTTCGAGTCGGTTTAGAGCAAAATAAATTTGTAGGCATTTTATTCTAGCTTCACAAAATGTCTACTAAATTTCAGCACCTTTGACGCACTCAAAGTGGATTAAATGAACCTCAATGAGTAACATGTCATCACAATTTCTAGAAAATAAAGTTAGTGCAAGTTATTCTTTCCAAATTTCAATAAACTCAGTTCTTTAAGCCAGAAGTGTCATCCAAATAGCTCCCAAACAGCATGCACATGCCACTAGATAACAACTGACCTCTGGTAATTCACAGTAAATGTTATAAAACCAGCACACAAATCCCTCCGGGAACAATAAGATGATTTGTAAAAGTAATAACCTAAATTCGGAAGCTGGTAAGAGCATACAGTCCACAACCGGAAGTATGATCTTTCAAAAACCATACGCAAGATCACATGGATAAGATTGTCCATTAGAAACATGAAAAATTTACCAAACAAATCCCAAAACTGCTGCTGAAAAGTTTTATACTGCAGTACTCTAAATCTTGCTTCAATATAATCTCATAGGATCCTTGGTTTCTTCAACATACATGAAGTAAGTACTCCAAAATCACAAGTCTCATAAAAAGAGTCCAAACAACACCTTTGAAATGCCGGACAACACAATAAAAACATGGGAGAAAACCTAGGTTGGATGAAGGAGATAGAGGCTCGTTACCGAGAGAAGATTTGTCCAGGACGCCACTTCTTAGAATAAGAGTTGTATGTCATGGTCTGCTAGTTCATTGCGCAACCACGATCATCAATACATATGCAAATGGCACGATGAGCCGCATGGTGGTGGGACAAGGCTTCAAAGACGTCGAAGGCTTGGGTGTGGGAGCCCATGTCACAACTATGACTCCATACTCAAGACATGCTTGCACAAGAAAACATGGTGTGAATAAAGCATTGCACATCAAGATTATCACATGGGCATCATGAGATCTCAACTTTGTAGCAACAACCATGTCGCGGAGCATGGGCGACATGGATGGCGCGAAGATGGAATGGACTCGGGCCACAACTTGGCAAAGAAGATGCGCGGCAAGGGTGTCACATATATTGGCAAAGAAATAGATCATGGCATGCTCACAAGAGCCTTGAGATGGGCTGTAGGGCCTTAGTACCAAGGTGTAATGGTGCGATGAAGAATTTTGACAAAAGCTGACAACATATGTGGTGCCACAATATAACATGGAGAAAAGAACAGTGGTGTGAAGAGCGACTTGACATTTGGATGATAAATAACGAATTCCTACGATATGGATTGCATCAAATAAAGGATCACATTATAAGGTCATATGGATATGTCTTGCAATAAGTTCATGCATGTGCAAAAGTGGTTAGCACAATTTACAAGACTTGAGCTTAGACAAAATATTTCATGGCGCAAAAGATTGCAAAAGTCTCGATAACATTGGAGAGAAATCTTGAAGATGGAGGAAGATTCTAGAATGGTATGAAATCTTTTAGAAGATTCTAAAATTATATAAAATACTCTAAAATATTATAGAATTGTGCAAAGTTTTTTTAGAATATTCTAAAAGAGTGAAGAATAATCTAGAATATTGCAAACGAATGTGGAACCTTATAAAGAACTTTAGGTGTGTGTAGTGGTATCTATAATGGAAGAAAATTTTGTATATGTGGGAATTAATCTAGAATTGTCTAGAGTATTCTTGAATGTGATAGGATAGTGTGGAGGCTTGTACATTGCCATGAGAGGAGTGTAGAATAGTCTAGAGTAGAATTTCTATAGTCTTTCCTTTGTTGGAGGAAAAACCATTTGGAGGCTATAAAATGGGTTGTGTGTACATTTGTAATCAATCAGAAAATCAGAAATCCAAGAATTCAAGCACTCAAGGGATTCCAAAGCTCTTTAAAACTTTATTACTCCTTTGCTCTCTCATTCAAAGGGCTCTCTTACTCTTCTTGCCACAACTAGTGTTGAAGGAGGATGACTTCTAGACGCGAAGGGCGCGGGATGGAGCTAAGGTCACAGACGATATTGTCAAAGGGACAAGTCCGTGACAATTAGTATCATTATGTTTGCTCATGTTTGTGGTTCATGTTGCTGAGGAGTAAGATGGTGTTGGAAGGGAACAACTCAACATTTTTAATTAGCGCAGCTGGGCGGCTAAGGAGCTGAAGGGAAAAAAGAAAGTCGAGAAGGTTGAAAGACACATGGAGAAGGAAAAGAAGATCCAATTGATTGCAAGGGTGTGTCAATCATGGTGGGTGAGGCCATTTGGATCAACACCTGTTGGTAATTGGGTGTTGAGATATCGCAAATTGGTGTGCAAATAGCAGTCTCCTCCTTTCGGTATCTAGTCCCACACCGCTGGTACAATGTTGTAGTTCTCCTTGTATGTGTATATATAGGGGCAAGATGTAAAAGTTTTGTACTAAGAAATAATATTCCATATTTTCTACTCCTTCGGCGGTATGGTAGAACAAGAGTTCAAGGAGGATGGACTTCCCAAGGAGACGTTGGACGATCATCCTGTCAAAACTAGCAATGATCAACTGATCCAGAAGGAGGCTATCCCAAGTTCCCAAACAAGATGGAAAACACTGATGAAGATCTTGAAGAACTTGAACAATGCTACGATATGGAGGAGACATCACAAGATGATTTTGAGGATGAAGTTCCCTAGTCAAAGGACTTCATAGGGCTTGGGATGAGCTATGAAGTGGATCTTTTTCTTGTGGATATGAAGCGATACTTTAAAGCTAAGGAGATTGATGACACATTGCGCACCAGAATAGTGTTGTAATATCTCAATCGTGATGCTTACGATTGGTGGAAAATCTTATTTCCAAATGAGATAAATATTTTGATGAATTGAAGATGGATTTCCGACGACAGTATGATCCAAGGTACGCAAGGGGCGAGAATATAGTGGAGCTCGTTGAACAACACAAACATAAACGAAGGAGGTTGTCATCCATTCAAGAAAAGTATGAGGCTAGAATAAGAGTGATGGTGATTAAACGTTGTTGCGAAGGTGGGGTGCTACTTAGTTCTACTTGTGCAATGGAGATCATGATTTATCAAGTTGTCTAAGAACACAACCATTCTAGGCGTCTGTGGAAGGTAAGGACTCTGACACCGATGTTGATGAAGTGACCGAGCATGCAGAGTCAGCGAGCCAAGAGGAGGTAGCTCATGTTGCAAATGTTGATGAGGACTTGGGATGCCAAATAATGGCTCCTTTAGAAGAACTCAACATCAAGCATAAGCAAGATGTGGAGTTCAGTTTCCAAGGGGGCAACACTTCCACGGAAGAAGAATCGATGTTAAGTAACGTGGAGCTAAGTATGGGTGAAGATTCCGATTACCATGGGGGGCAAATTTCACAAGGAGGAATAAACCATTGGATTCCAATTCCAGCCAGTTGAGGATGTTGAGTCCAAGCGCCATGGGGGCGAGGCTGACATAAAGGAACTAGTCGATGAGTTCAATGGTGATCAATCAGATTAAGAGACGTCCAAGAGCCGTAGAGGCAATGCTCGCATGAAGGCACTAAGTACACCAATTAATATGGGGCAAACAAAAAACACAGAGTCTAATCGCCAATGTGGCGAAGCTCATATTGAGGATTGCTTGACAGTGAGCCAAAGTGGGACGTGGAGTCCATGCCATGTGAAGTTGTGAACTATGAAAGAGAACAACTAAGAAGATTTGCCGAAGAGTCACTAATCGACGCTTAGTTGGTGATGCTACCCGGTGAAGATGAAGATCACCAAGCATCATTGGATTGCTGGAGGTATGATCTTTTTGGTGATAGGAAATAAGGCTTGGCGGTGACATATGTTGCAAACCATCAAGAAGAGGGCTCGCGTGGGAGCCACATTGTAGAAGATCCATCCAACATGCACAAGTGAAGAAGGGAAAAGGTACGAACAATGTTGGTAGTTGATGCATGGTTGCGATGAGGGCGTCACAAGAATGAGTGTGGGAGAATGTCATGTGCTGTTAGTTCATGGCACAGCCGTGACCATCAATACATATGTGAATGGCACGATGGCCCTAATGGTGACGCGATAAGGCGTCAAAGGCTTGAGGTGTGGGAGCCCTTGTCACAAGTATGACTCCATACTCAAGACATGCATGCATATAGAGAGCATGACGAGAGTAAAGCAGCGTGCAACATGATTACCACATGGGCATCGTGCAACATGATTACCACATGGGCAGCGCGGGATCTCAGCTTTGTGGCAACAATCGTATGGAGGAGCATGGACGACATGGATGGCACAAAGATGGAACAGACTCATTCCGCGACTTGGCAAAGAAGATGCGTGGCAAGAGTGTCACATATACTGGCAAAGAAAGAGGTCATGACATGCTCGCAAGATCCTTGAGTTGTGGTGCAAGGCCTTAGTATCAGGGCGTAACAGTGCAATAAAATATTGTGACAAAAGATGATAACGCAGGTAGTGTCACAATGCAACATAGAGAAAAGAACTTTGGTGTGAAGACCGGCTTGGCATTTTGATGATAAATAATGAATCCATACGATATGGATTGCATCAAATAGTGGATCACGTTATAAGACATATGGGTATGCCTTAAAATAAGTCCATGCATGTGCAAAAGAGGTTAGCACAATGTACATGACTTGAGATTAGATGGAATATTCCATGACGCAGAAGATTGCAAAAGTCTCCATAAGATTGAAGAGAAATCTTGAAAATGTCGGAAGATTATAGAATGATATGAAGTCTTCCTGAAGATTCTAGAGTCACGTAGATACTCTAGAATATTATAGAATTGTGTATAAATTTTTAGAATATTCTAGAAGTGTATATAATAATCTCTAATATTCTTAGAAGGGCGAGGAACTTTCTATAGAACTCTAGGTGTGTGTAGTGGTATCTAGAATGGTAGGAAATTTTGTAGATATGAGAGTAAACTAGAATTATCTAGAGTACTCTTGAATGTGATAAGATAGTGTGGAGACTTGTACATAGCCATGAGAGGAGTTTAGAAGAGTCTAGAGCAGAGAGTTTCTAGAGTGATCCCTTTGTTGGAGGGAAACCCCTTGGAGGGGCTATAAAAAGGGATGGGTGTACATTTGCAATCAATCAGAAAATCAGAAATCCAAGAATTCAAGCATTCAAGTGATTCCAAAGCTCTTTACAATTCTCTTGCTCCGTTGCTCTCTCATTTACTGGTGTTGAAGGAGACTGACTTAGCTAGATGCGAAGGGGCACGTAAAGGAGCTAAGGCCGCACGCCGGCACGCGACATTGAAAGGGACAGGTTCATGAGCTACACCGATCGATAAGAGCAAAGATGAGAAAAACTTTTCTCCAAGGGATTAAACTAGGTGTGAGCACAAGAAGCACAATGAATAGCTTTTCTTTCGTAGATATTGTGTCTCTCGTTGCCCTATCTGTTCTCCCCCTTATAGGCTAGTAGCCTACAAAAAGCAATACTACAAATCCCCCAGTAATACTTTAAATGTAAAAGTCTCAAACCAAACTCTTATGTAACAAATCAACCCATGGGGTTTTAAATCCCAAAACAATCTAAATTCTTGATGGATTTGACCATAGAACTTTCTAACAGATTTGAAGCACGGGGACAACAAAATGCTGCCTGATGTAGACTCGAGTTAGGGTTTTTGAAACTAAGATGTTTTTAGCATCCTATTTTAATTTAATATAGGCTCAAATTAGGTTTTACCAAAATAGTTAATTTTTACTTTAAATGTAAAAGTCTCAAACCAAACTCTTATGTAACAAATCAACCCATGGGATTTTAAATCCCAAAACAATCTAATTTCTTGATGGATTTGACCATAGAACTTTCTAACAGATTTGAAGCACGAGGACAACAAAATCCTGCCTGATGTAGACTCGAGTTAGGGTTTTCGAAACTAAGATGTTTTTAGCATCCTATTTTAATTTAATATAAGGCTCAAATTAGGTTTTACCAAAATAGTTAATTTTTTATCCCAATCACATTATTTGTTGCAGACTAAAAATGGGGTTGGAAAATTAAGTTGACTTTAAATTTTTTTTTAAAAGGAGCCGAACGACCAAATCGAGGCACTCACGCGTAAAACTGCTCTTAACAACAAACTTCATCAAATTCGTTATTTGTTATTCAGAGAATTTCATCGTCGCCTAATAGAGCAAATTATAGCGAAATTTATACAATCACAAGCACATATCACAAGCAACAATTTATGGAATACGGAATTTAAAGTGCCCAGAACATTCGGGGCAAGCTCTTAATTATTTAATTGATTGTATAAATTTAAAACTAAATAACTCTAGCAATGAGGGGCAAAGATACCACAGTGAACAAGCCGTTTCCAAATCCGTCACGGAGGCAGATTGTAGTAGCCGAGGTTGCTGGAGGATTTGATGCAGTCAACAACAACAACGGGAATCAAGGACGGTCGCCTGAACGGCGCTTGAAACTCACAGCTGGCGTATACTGGACGAAGTCGCCGGAGTGTGGGGGGAAGCAGTTCCTGGTGGTGTTGATGGACTGTCTGATTTCCGTCGGCACAAATAAAAGCGGCAGCGGAAGCTAGGCCGGAGTCGCAGTGGGAGATTAGGACGGCGACAGTTGAGCGGCTTTCGTCGGATTTGCGGGACAGACGACATGGTGTTGTGGGGGAGGAAACTGGAGCCACAATAGGGCGGCTTGGGCAGCGACAGTTGGCCGCTTGCTGTTGTTGACAAGGCCTGGTGCGGTAGCAGAAGAAAGTCGAATCTGGAAGAGGCCGACTAGGCAAAGAATTGATTAGAAAAAAATCAATTCTCTGCTTTTGGCCCCTCCTTTTCATGTGGGCAACAATTATACAATGATGGCCCATTTAATCTTTCCAAATATATTAATATACTCAGCCAAATTTGATGATGCTATTATTTTCCTTTTAAATATCCTTAACCATATTTAATTCTCAAACAAATATTTTATTTCCAAACTTTTAGTTATAGAATTCAAATTACTTCCAAACTTGATGTTTCCAATTTTTCTCGAATCTTTCTACCTCAAGTTTTAATTTTAAATTTATACATTTAAATAATTTTAAGCTTGCTCGTTACGCCCTAATGACTAAAAATTACCAGACCTATTTATGTAGGGCCTCATCAGACGGTCAACCTGGAGTCAATCAACAAAGCAAAAACGCGACAAAAGTACACAAAAATAAATGCATAATTAAAATGTGCGACGCCGAGTGATGTCATGTAGTGAATGATGCGACAGAGGGTGTATCAATTCCCTCGGGGTTGAAAGCTCTCGACCCCGGCGAGAAGTCGCAAAGACTGGTACTTGAGAGTGCTGATGTCGTCGCTGGTGCTTAATCAGGTGGTATGTCTCGGGCCTTGACATGTGGCTTGATACGCTTCTGAATTTGAAAAAGACAAGAACTCCTGCAATAATCAGACACCCAATCCCCCAGTAGAAAGTATAACTCGATGACGATAACGACTGACCATGAATTTACAATCTGCACAGGTGGCTCGCTTTTTGTTAGCAATAAATTTATACAGTTCCGTCAAATAATTAATATGAGTTTGTGCGTCGAATGAAATATGTTCGTGGAATGAGATGTGATGACAGTCAGGTGGGTGGAATAACACATGGATAATCTCAGAAGGAGATACATAACAGAAGCGATGTTTAGAATTATTGAATGCGAATTGTGCTCGAGGAGGTACAAGATTCCATTGCTTTAAATTCTCACCGATTGATTGTCTAAGAAAATTCTCCAAAATTCTAACGGCTTTGTTCTGTTCATCGGTCTGAGAGTGATAGACGCTACTATATTCGAGGTTGGCTCGCTCTTGCCCGCATAATGTGTTCCATAAATATGATAGAAAATTTTTATCACGTTGGTACAGTTCCATAAATTTGCTTCTTTCCAAATGATAATGAGGTGAATTAAAAGTATAATCTTTAAATATGAAGTTGACAGGGTGAGGTGTGTTGAGTGAACGTTCATCATACATAGTATAAGAGAACTGAAAAATGTCCGGTGGTACGTCGGGATTCGATAAATGTGAGGTGAGTGATATATTTGGGTCATGAGTTGCTTTATAGGATGGGGGTTTAGGCGGGCGGGCGGTGAGTAGTAATGTGGTGGAGTTAGTGAGAAGTGTACGAAAAGTCGTAGAGGTCCTCTCACGGGTTTTCAGAATAAGACAGTTCTTCTGGGGTAGAAGAACTGTCTTGTGCTCGTGGTGCTCGAAGGAGTGAGAGTTCCTCGCGTCGTCGTGCATGACACATCGATCGTACTGCCAAGCTCACCCTAATAGGATGAGACAGACATCCATGGCAGCGACATGACATAAAACTCTATCCGAATATATGCTCCCTATAGAGAACTCTACTAGACAGTAATAGGTGATGGGTATAGTCAAATGACTATTGACTCCAGATAAGCTGCCGGGTTTTTCTAACGGGCGCATCTCAAGTCCTAATATGTTAATTCTGCACTGAGAAACCAAATTTTTCATACTACCGCTATCGACGATGATGAAACAAAACAGTTCCTTGATGCGTGCAGTAGTGCGGAAAATATCGTGTCTCCTATAATCATCCTCAGTAGACTCACTGGGGGTGATCAAGCTATATCGTAAGACTCGACTAAGTGTTCGCCGTGTTCGCCTTCCACTTCTATGACATCCTTAGTCTCGTGTTCGTGCTCAGGTTCAGGGTGAGACTCATTCACGTAAACTCTATACTCAGGCTCACGTCCATCAGTAGAATCGATGATAACGATGAAGTGGCGTCGCGAACACTCCGATGATTTGTGCCCCGGCTCCATACACTTGAAGCATCGGAATACTCCAGTGTTGGGCTTAACCCTAATAATCTCCTTTCCTTTGGAGGGAATGGTGGGTGGGGTTGGAGTCCTGGTAGTGATGGGAAGATGAGGGAACTCCGAGATCCTAGCAGTAGTGGTTGTGGTGACGTTCGTTGTGGATCTATCAGTAGATCTCGCTCCAGTTGATCGTTTTGTGAGGCCTCTATTCTTCGTGCACGACTCAATAGTTCTCCGAAGTCCCTGTATTCAAATAACTCTAGCTGGTCTCTAATGGAATAATGCAACCTGTTCAGATAATGAGATACATTCTTGTTATCATCCTCTCGGTGGTCGAGACGAGACTGAAGGACTATAAATTCATTCGCGGATTCATCTACCGTCAATTTGTCATGTCGTAGGTTGTGGAACCTATGGTAGAGGGTCTGCAAGTAGTCCGCTGGGACATACCGCCTTCGCAATTGAATTTTAAACTCATCCCAAGTGGTAATCGGGGGCAGTCCTAAATTGAATCTAGACCGCTCTAGCTGACCCCACCAAACCAAGGCGGAACCCTTCAACCTAAGGGTAGCGTACTCGACTTGCCTAGCTCGGGGCAATTGCTTCCAAACCAGAAAGCGATCCATTCCATCACACCCGTCTAGACAACCCGCGGGCTCTAAATGTCCCTCAAAATCATTAACGTCTAATTTGACTCCTACATCCCATCAGGGTGGATCCCTAACATTTTGGGGCTCTTGTGCAAGTTGTCGTGGATTAGGGTTGTCATTTTCAGGTTGCCTAGGGTTAGGACCTTCTTCAATTTGGGGTGTGATAATTCCTAACTGTTGATTGATCTCCAATGTGTTTACACGTTCGTGTAACCCATTTACCACTTGCCCCATATCTCGCATATTTGCAGTAACATTCGTACTCATCGCCTCAATGGTTTTTGTTAATTTTTTAATTTGCACGCTCAAATTGACCACTCCATTTTCTAAATTACCCACACGATTTTCCATTTAAAATAATTTTTTTAAAATATAAGTTCAAATAAAAAAATATTTTTTTAAAATAATAAAATAGAGTTTTAAAATTTAAAGACACTTTTTTTTGACAAAATAGAGATTAAAATAAATTAATAATTTTTTTTTTAAAAAGAAAATAACGGATCTACCGATCCACGGTAGAAGTGAATCGAACCTTGCTCTGATACCAAACTGATGTAGACTCGAGTTAGATTTTTCAAAAATAAGATATTTTTAGCATTCTATTTTAATTTAATATAGGCTCAAATTAAGTTTTACCAAAATAGTTAATTTTCTATCACAATCACGTTATTTGTTGCAAAATAAAAATGATGTTGAAAAATTAAGTCAGCTTTAATTTTTTTTAAAAAAGGAGCCGAGCAGCCAAACCGAGGAGCTCACGCGTAAAATTGCTCTTAACGACAAACTTCATCAAATTCGTTATTCGTTATTCAGAGAATTTTGTCGTCGCCTAATAAATCGAATTATTGCAGAATTTATACAATCACAAGCACAAATCACAAACAACAATTTATGGAATACAAATTTAAAGTGGCCAGAACGTTCTGGGCAAGTTCTTAATTGTTTAATTGGTTGTATAAATTTAAAACTAAAAAACTCGAGCAATGAGGGGCGAAGATACCACAGCGAACAAGCCGTTTCCAAATCCGTCGCGGAGACAGATTGTGGTAGTCGAGGTTGTTGGAGGATTTGATGTAGTCTATATAAAGACATATGGATGGTTGTATGGGTAAGGAAGAAAAAGTCTACTCCCAATCTATTGCGTGAGATCATTGGCGTCTCTCTCCTCTAACGAGCAACCTCGCTTAAGCTCCCGTGATTAAGGATCCATTGTATCCTCCACCACCATCGTCTCCACCCCCAACCACTACTCTGGCCACTGCTTGAATAGGTCCATAATAACTTTGGTATCAGAGTGTTCGGTCCTGTACCACATTATTTTCACATACGCCATTGTTTCCCTTTCCAACACCCGCTACGTTTCCTGCTACACACACATGCCATTGTTCTGCTCAAATCGACGACGAAACGAGCAACCGCTTCTCCAACGACTCCAACAACAACAAATGCACCCGACTCCAAACCAACAACGATTTTGCTTTTATCCTCGGGCCGGCTCCTGCTCTGCTCCATCGCACCTCTGATCGAATCATCCAACGCCATCGACGCAATCCCTCAACGCCAGAAACCGCAGCCGTTGCATCCATCCGTGTCGGCTTAATCTGTGTCTGCACCTTTGCGTCTGCTTCTTCTTTCCGCAAGAAGAACCCACTGACAATCGCAGGCCATGCCGCTTCCTTCTCTAGCACGCCTCCCGTATCGTCGAGCCCCACGCGCTGACACGCAGATCTTCTCGAGTCCCCGCACACAGCAACCCACGCCAAATTTTCTCGAGTCCCCACACATGGTTTTTTCAACCTTTAAGCCCTGTTGTTATGACCCCCGAACCTAGATCTCGTGACGGGGCCGGCGGATAAAGAGTTTACCGGAGGAGCGGGAAGATCCTTTGGCGGTGCTATAGTGGAGAATGCCCAAAAACCTGTAAGAGGGAAATAGAGGGATAAAATAGGAGAGGGGAGAAGAGATTTGGGCGAGAGGACGAGAGGAGGAGAGGGGGATAACACCGAAGGAGCCCCGATTCCAGGCGGCGGAATCCCGCTGGATGCAGCTAGGGCGTTCCGCGGAAGACCGAGAGCGAGAGAGAGTCGGAAAAGAGAGAGAGAGAGGGATTGGAAAATTAGTTCTTGCTTGCTTCATTCTAAACCAAACCAGACCCTGATAGGTCCAACCCAAACATTCCAAAGTTTTGTGCCCCTCACCTGGGCATACTATGAGTGAGCACAATAATAATAAAAAATGCGAAATAAAAACAGTCACATAAACCAAAATATTCACGGGGTCCTGTTCGGTGGATGGCGTTGATAGGTGCGGCCCCAAAAGGGATCCTGTGCGTCGAGCGCCGTAACATCACCACCCTTGTCGGAAGACAGCTTGTCCTCAAACTGTGGTGGAACTTCGACCAGAGGAACCGGCGGGGGAGGCTCCACAAATAACTTAAGCTGAGAGATGTGGAAGGCATCATGGATCCGGGCTTCAGGCGGTAGGCAACGTCCCCAATGCGTTCGGTGACAGGAAATGGGCTAAAAAACTGAGGCCCCAGCTTGTTGGAGGTGGGCCGAGTAGTGGAGAGCTGACGGTAAGGGCGGTGCCATACCACACCTAATCGCCCACGACCAAAGTGAGATCTTGGTGCCCCCGATTGTAAGCAACTTACATGCGTTGTTGGGCTTGCAGTAGGCGGTTTCGATCTGTTTGCAGAAATGCGTCCAGATCCTCTAGCTCACGGTCAATGGCCGCCTCACGAGTTCAGCCTCCCGTGTAAGGTAGTAGGCGGGGAGGCTTCCGACCATAGATGAGGCGAGACGGCGTGGTCTGAAGGGCAGTGTGATATGTTGTATTGTAACAATACTCCATCCAAAGAAGCCAACAAGGCCAATCCCGAGGCCGATCTCCTGTAATGCACCTCAAATACATCTCCAGAGTACGATTGACCACCTCCGTTTGGCTGTCGTACTGGGGGTGGTAGGCTTATGAAAAGGCCAATTTGGTGTCGCTAAGTGAGAAAAGCTCCTTCCAGAACTGACTGGTGAAAATCTTATCACGGTCTGAGACAAGTGTTTCAGGCATGCCATGCAACCGAAAAATATCTTGGAAGAAGACCCACACGACGTTCTCCGCCACAAGCAGTCGCGCTAAGGCGATGAAATGAGCCCCCTTAGAGAACCTGTCTACCACCATCATCAGAATGGATTTGCCGCATACTAAAAGCAGCCCCTCAACAAAGTCCATGGAGAGGCCCGCCCAAATCTGTGTCGGTACCGGTAAGGGTTGAAGCAATCCGACTGGAAGGGGATGATCGGCCCTGTTTTGTTGGCAGACGACACACATTGTAATGAAATCATGGTCGTGTCGGCACATCCCCTTCCAATAGAATTCTGTACGGAGGCGTTGGAGAGTGCGGTAGGCGCCTTCGTGGCTGCGGGAGTGGATATCCGTCAAGATGGTAGAGATGAGGGGGATGTTTGGTCCACGTACATCCGACCTCGGTAAAAAATCAGTCCCTGACGGGCTGTCCACTGCGAGTCTGTAAGGCCATGTTCCGCCCGGTGATAAAGCTCAGATAGACTGGAGAAGCGTGGATCTATTGACGGAGCAATGATAAGAGATCTGCAGTCGGAAAGGAAATGGCGAGGATGACGACATCTGGTGGAGTCTCTCTGTGGCATAGTGCGTCGGCGACGCGATTGAGCACCCCTGGCTTGTGCTCCACCTGGAAGTCGAAGTCGAAAAGTTTGCTCACCCACCTTTGTTGCGGCATCGTAGCGAGGCGCTGCTCTAGCAAGTATTTGAGACTGTAGTGATCGGTCTGTATGATGAATGATCGACCCCATAAGTAAGGTCGCTAATGCTGAATGACCTTTGCGAGCCCAATAAGCTCTTGCTCATATGCGGGTAACTTCCGGTGATGGATGACCGTCTGACGACTGAAATAGGCAATGAGGTGGCCCTTCTGTTGTAGCTGCACCGTAGCCCATCTCGGACGCGTCACATTCAAAAAGGAACGGTAAACTGAAGTCCGACAGGCGGTGGACCGGTGCGGAGAGTAGTGCCGCCTGGAAAGAGTGGAACGCCTGAGTCGTTATGTCCGTCCACATGAAGGCGTTCTTCCGGAGTAAGCTGATCAGGGGGGCTGCGATGCTGTCGTAGTCGCGGATGAAGCGACAGTAGTAGCCCGTGAGGCCCAGAAAACTGCGGAGGTTGGTTAGGTTTTGCGGCACGGGCCATGACGCCACACCCTGAAGTTTGGTCGGGTTGGCCGATACCCTCGAACTATCCACCACGTGGTCCAAGTAGGTGATCGAATGCTGCCCGAATGAGCACTTTGAAGCCTTGAGAACCAAGTGGTGCGTGTGCACCAAGTTGAGGACGACCTGAAGATGGTGTAGGTGCTCCTCCCAAGTTTTGCTATACACAAGAATATCATCAAAAAAACCAGAACTGACTTGCGGAGGAAGGGTTGAAATACCTCGTTCATTAAGGCTTGGAATGTCGAAGACACGTTCGTTAAGCCAAAAGGCATAATCAGGAATTTGAAATGACCGTGGTGCGTGCGAAAGGCAGTTTTTTCCACGTCAACTTCTGCCATCCGCACCTGATGGTAGCCGAAGAACAAGTGGAGCTTAGAGAAGAAACATGTTCCATGTAACTCGTCGAGTAGTTCCTCCACCACCGAAATTGGGAACTTATCTTTAATTGTAATGGCGTTGCGAGCTCGGTAGTCCACACACATACGCCACGAATTATCCTTCTTGTGCACCAACGGTATGGGGGAGGAGAATGGGGAGACACTGCGCCGAATTAGCCCCTGCTGTAGGAGGAGATCACATTGCCGCTTGATCTCATCTTTCTGGAGGAAGGGGTACCGGTATGGCCGCACCACTACCGGGGCTGACCCTGGAAGGAGGCAAATGCGGTGATCTTGTGCACGTCGTGGAGGAAGGTCTAAGTGTGGACTAAATATCGTAGAGAACGCCTGCAGAAGTGAAGCAAGATCTGCCGGATGGTCGGCCCACTGCTCACCCGAGGCGATCAACTGCTTTGTGTGTACTAAAAAGGAAGATGGAGACTGCCCCGGGGTGTGCCCCTGCCACTGTATCAAACGGGAGCCCGCATGCCAAGAGATGGTCAGACGATCAAAATCCCATGTGAGAGGCCGCATGGTGCGCAGCCAACGAACACCCAACACGATATCAAAGCCCCGAAGGTCCACCACAAAGAAATCAGTCTGTGATGGATAACCGTCCACGGCGAAGGATACACGCCGACAGACGCCCGGACACGACATCTATTGTCCGTTTGCCGCCGCCACCACCTTGACGTGACTGCGAGAAACATACAAAAGAAGAAGTTGACTGGCTCTGTCCTGACGAATGAAACTATGAGTGTTGCCCATATCCATGAGTGCTAAGAGCGGCGTGCCCGACACATCCACAAAGAGCTGAATGGTGCATCCCTCCTGCGGCCCGACCAAGGCATGTAGAGAAAGCTGAGGTGTGCCGAGATCGTCAGGCTCATCATTGTCGTTGCTTGGGGTGTCATCAACCTCCAACCAAAAGTGGCGTTTGCACCGATGAGAGGGTGTGTATGGTTCATCACAATTGAAGCAAGCACCCTTTTCGCGGCGTACCGCCATCTCCGTCCGGGATAGACGGCGGCGATAAGGAATCCGTGGGGGATCCTGCCCATCCAGTGGCTTGGAAAGGGGAAATCCGGTTGGTGGTCGAGGACTGAAGACGTCCCGTCGGCTTGCGGCTTGCCGTTCCAAGGCATGCCGACGCTCAAATGCGCTGACAAGACTCATAACTGTCAAGAGGTCCGACGGCTTCTGGAATTTGACGTCCCAACGGAGCCGGTTGGGTAACCCGGCGGTGAAGAGAGGAACCTGTTGCGACGGTGACACGGTCGTAGAGCGGTAGAGGAGCAACTGAAATTGCTTCAAATAAGTCTCAATGAGACCAGTTTGCTTGAGAGCAATAAGATCGCCGAGCGGATTCCCCGGCATGGCTGGTCCAAAGCGGAGGGAGCATGCTGCCCGGAATTCCTCCCAAGAAATGTTGGGTTGTTCCAGGAGATGTGTGACCCAAAGTTGCGCCGGTCCAAGGAGGTGGAAGGAGGCTATTCCGACACGTTCCTCATCGGGAGTGTGTTGGTTGGTGAAAAATTCACAACGCGTAAGCCATGAAAGGGGGTCTTCGCGGCCTTCGTAGATCGAAAAATCCATACGGACGAAACGAGGGCCGGGGAAGTAGTCGCCGCGAGGAAGGGCTGATTCGACCCGGCTTGCGGTCGGAGAGGCCGTCTGGTGCGTTGGTGGTGGTGGGGCTCCCTGAAGGGAGTCCAGACGCGCATTGAGGGCCTCCATCTTGTCACTTTGGGCGGATAACATGACCTTTAACTCAAAACAATAAAACCATGACCCTATTTTAGTGAAAACTCAATGAATAGTTGCAATATATAGTATATATATATATAATGACAAAAAATAATTTTATTTTAATTTCCATTGGTGATTTTTTTTAATTATGCCGCACTGGGCCTTATGTGGGTCTGCCCTTGGTTGTGTGATGTACTTGATCATTTTTAGTTCACCATTTTGAGCTGATCCTCTCAAGTTTATTGAGTTATGTGATGAATGCTTCTTCTATACTATGCTCCATTATATGCAAGAATATTTTGAATTATGTTTTCTGGCAGTTCACTGATGATGTTAATATGTGTGTTTTCATAGAAAACTCAGTTTGAGAATCAAATTTTGATCAACATGTACCTATCATGTTGATCAGAAAGTTGATGTTATGTGGACCACGTGAAACTCTAAAACATGAATGTTAGTTCACTGTTTAGCAATAAAAAAAACTGAATGCTTTATTTTTGGGTTTCTCAGGAGAGGGATAAGGGGTTATTTTTGCATTAAGAACTTTAAAATCCTATTCCGAAGCTTTAAATAAGTCGTTCCTGTTGGATGCATGTGGGCTGGGAAAGAGTACAAAAAGTGATCTTCCTCCTGAATTTTATTTTTTTAGTGCAGAAGTTGACTTGGGTTTCCACAACTTTGGCGATCGTCTGTCAAACCCTCTTTTTTTCATTGGAAGCAATCAGGTAAATGAAATCCCTTTCGTTTCTCTCCTCTTCTATTCGATGGGCGTCGGTCTGGAGTTATCGTGTTCGTCAGTTGTTTTTTAGATTTATCATTCTCCCGTGTTGCTAATTTATTGATAATTTCTCACTACTGCAGCTGGATGGATAAATAAAATAATGATTCCAAACAAGTTTTTTTCCTCATGGACAGATTTACTTTAATAAAAACAAAAACTAGCATGGTGGAAGAACAATTGATGGTAAACTACCTACTTTTTTTATCTTCTATTTAGTTTCTGATTGATGAAACACATTATTAACCTCAGTATTTCTTCTTCTTCTATGGCTGCTAGAATGACATCTCGAGGCTCTGTTCCCTTACATTGATTCCTCTAATTTTTTCCTCGAAGCCATATTCTGTTCAAATGAGGTTTTTTCCCCTGCCGTAGCTAATCATCTCATAAGATTGTTTTTAATTTATATATACGAGTGATAGTAAGTGGGGGCTCCCGTGCGATTGTACCTCCGCTCATGTTTGCCTGCTATTGGCGCACGGGCTCCATCCACGACGGTGCTCCCGCCGCTCGTAGTCCTCCCGAGTACAATTTTCTTTCCTCACTTAATTTGGTATCAGAGGAGGAAAACGAACCCGACCCCGCTTCGCCCTAATCCCGACCCCGCTTCGCCGATCTCCCCTGCGATTTCTTCCCGCATCGTTCGACGCCGTCTCCTCGCAATGTGAGGGCATCGCGGATCCTCCTGTCGTTGTCCTCCGCCTTCTCCCGCCGTTCTCCTCTGCTGCAGCCGACTTCTTCTGCTCCGTCGTTATCTTTTGTTCCCGCCGATCCTGCTGTCGTCGATCCTGCTACAGCCGACTTCCTCGTTCTTTTTTTCCCTTCGATTGTTTATTTCACCGCCGATTTGGTTGGTGTTTACCGCCCCTTCGCTCACTTCTTTTCTTCTCATGGCCTAGATCTGTGATCTATGGTCTTCCTTTTTTGGGGGATGGTTTTTTCCTCTTCTGTTTAATGGTTTCTCTTCTTCCCATCCCATGAATTCCTCCCCCTTTGATTCAAATGATGGATTTGCTCGACGCATTACTACCGCCCTTCTCAATGAAAAAAACTTTATCGCTTGGTCCAACTCCGTGCGAGTCCTTCTTGCCGAACATGACAAGCTTGATTGGCTTGAACCTAATGGTGTTCCCAAGCCTTCCGACGAAAAGACTATCCGTCAACAGCGCACGAAAAATTTCAAGATTCTCGGGTGGCTTCAGTGCTTCGTGGAGCCCTGCATTTACGAGCACTTCATGCGATTCGATTTAGTGTTGTCTCTTTGGGCTGCCTTGACGCGTACCTACGATCACACACACGTTGATACACGGATTTATTCTGTCTTCCAGGAGATTTCTACTGCTCGTCTGGGGGACCGTTTTGTGCACGAGTACTTTACCTTTCTCTCAGGGAGATTCCAGGAGCTTTCTGACCATGAGCCGCTCGGTGCTTTTCCACATCCAGAGGATCTACTTGTTGCCAAGCGGCAGCAGGAGAAGCGGGAGACCTATCAGTTCCTGATGGGCTTGAGGCCCGAGTTTGAGCAGATTAGGGTTCAGATTGTCAGCATAAACCCTCTTCCTGATATCTTGAATACATATTCCATGGAGGAGCTTGAGCGTCGTGCCCGTCTGACTGTTGTTTTGCCCGTTCCAGCTTCTGTTCTTATTCCAGATCAAATGGCCCTGACTTCAGGTCGTCCTTCTTCTGCGCGTGGGGGCGTACTTCTACCTCTAAGGGTGGCGGGGGTGGCCGCGGCAGCCCATTTGCCTCTGTTCAGTGTCAGCACTGCCTCCGGACTGGTCATGAGAAGGCCCGATGCTGGCTGCTCTTTCCTCACCTACGCCAGCAGTACCCTGCCACGCTTGCCGCCGCCGCTACTTCTTCCGACTTTGGGGGCCAACCTGATTCCAGTGCCACTTCCGGGTCTCCTTCAGCCGACTGGAGTCAACTTATGGCTCAAGTGCAGCAGCTCCAGTCTCAGCTTCAGTTGCACTCTCTGTTTCAGTCTCCGCACCAGTCTCTTCCTGCTCAGTCGTTACCCGCCTCCTCGTCGTTCTCGTCGACTTCAGCGTCTGCGTCAGGTACCCCGATGGTCTTTCATGTCACTCAAGAGGGGTTCATCTTCTCCCTGAGTGATTGACTCTGGGGCCATTGATCACATAACTGGTGAGACACGCTTGTTCTCTTCTCTTGAGTCTCTGAGCGTCCATCAGCAGGTTCGCCTTGCCGATGGCTCTGTGACCCCATCCTTCACCAGGGCACAGTTCCTCTGACTCCCTCCTTCTCCCTGGGTTCAGTTCTTCATGTTCTCAAACTTGCTTTAAATCTTCTTTTTGTTAGCCAATTGACTCGTTCGTTGCACTGCTCAGTGACATTTTTTTCCTTCTGGCTGTGTTTTTCAGGACCTGACCACAAGGAGGACTTTTGGCTACGGCCGTGAGCGCGACGGGCTATACCAGCTGGATCTTCCACCTCCTTTGCCCTGTCTCTCACCCCCATCCATCGCTGCTGCTACTACTTCACCTGCTCTTTGACATGCTAGACTGGGGCATGCGAGTCCTCAGATCGTGTCGTCGCTTTTTCCGAGTGTCTCGTTTGAGAACTCTTTTCAATGTGATGTGTGTCAGCTTAGTAAACATACACGCACTACCTATCCTGTTTCTGTTTCTCGTACTTCTGCACCGTTTGATATTATTCATTAAGATGTTTGGGGACCTGTCCCGGTTGTTTCTTATGATGGTTTTTGGTATTTTGTTACTTTTATAGATGATTTTACTCGTTGTTGTTTGGTCTATCTTATGCGTGCCAAATCTGATGTCTTTGATTTATATACCCAGTTTATTAATATGGTTACGACTCAGTTTTCCTCTCGTATTCGGGTCCTTCGCTTCGATAACGGGGGGGGGGGGGGGGGGTATACTTTTTCCTCTTACACTGCTTTCCTTGCTACCCAAGGAGCCCTTCATTAGTTCTCCTGTCCCTATATACCAGGACAGAATAGCGTTGCGTAACGCAAGAATCGTCATCTCTTGAATGTGACCCGTCTCTTCTCTGTGGGTCTGATGCAGCACCTGGAGTCACACCAGGCCTGCCACCCTGCCCGGCGTCACACCGTCAGGGGGGCCCAACATGGCGTCGCACCATGTGGCCTTATCAGGGCCGCGACCCATGCACCCAAACTCGTCTCGGGGTCCCACCACAGGAATACCGAAGGTTTTTGAGGTCGGGTCAGTTCGATCCGACGACCCCCTTGATAAAGCATTCTCAGGCGAATGCTCATCACCAACTGATCGCGAATACACGGATTTATACTGCTCATTTATTCTGTCTTCCAGGAGATTTCTACTGCTCGTCTGGGGGACCGTTCTGTGCACGAGTACTTTACCTTTCTCTCAGGGAGATTCCAGGAGCTTTCTGACCATGAGCCGCTCGGTGCTTTTTCACATCCAGAGGATCTACTTGTTGCCAAGCGGCAGCAGGAGAAGCGGGAGACCTATCAGTTCCTGATGGGCTTGAGGCCCGAGTTTGAGCAGATTAGGGTTCAGATTGTCAGCATGAACCCTCTTCCTGATATCTTGAATACATATTCCATGGAGGAGCTTGAGCGTCGTGCCCGTCTGACTGCTGTTTTGCCCGTTCCAACTTCTGTTCTTATTCCAGACCAAATGTTGATAAGCATTCGCCTGAGAATGCTTTATCAAGGGGGTCGCCGGATCGAACTGACCCGACCTCAAAAACCTTCGGTATTCCTGTGGTGGGACCCCGAGACGGGTTTGGGTGCATGGGTCGAGGCCCTGATAAAGCCCACATGGTGAGGGTGGCAGGCCTGGTGTGACTCCAGGTGCTGCATCAGGGTCTCATGTCCCCATGTCATTTTGGAGTGCCGCCCTTCTTACGGGGACCTTCTTGGTCAACCGTCTGCCTTGTCAGCCTTTAGCGGGTCGGGTACCCCTTAGTTTTTTATCTCCCCACCACCCTTTGTTTCCTGTCCCTCTCCAGGTGTTTGGGTGGGTGTGTTTTGTCTAGGACCGTCGTCCGTTTCAGACAAAGCTTGATGACAAAGCTATCCGGTGCTTATTTTTGGGGTATTCCTCCTACTCCAAGGGCTATAGGTGTTTTGACCCCTCTTCTCGCAGGACTTTTCACTCATTGGATGTTACGTTCTTTGAGGATGTCCCCTTCTATGGTACCTCCTCTGTCCCCGTTGCTCCTGCTCCGCCACAGCCGTCTCTGGTTGCCCTTGCTCCTCTGCACGACTCTCTTCCGTTGCAGACATACACTTGTGGCCCACCCGGGCCCTCACATGTCCACCCCATTCTTCGGGATCCACTGGTTACGCCCAGCTCACAGGATCTTGTGCCACATCCTCTGGCAGGTGATATTCTTCCATCCTCTGACTTACCCATTGCACTTCGCAAGGGTAAGCGTTCTTGTGTTACTGACCATCCTGTGGCAAGCTATGTGTCCTACCAGCGTCTTTCTCAGGGTTACCGGGCTTTCCTTACTGATACCGACCAGATCAGAGTTCCGAGTTCGATGACTGAGGCGTTCCGGCACCCTGAGTGGGTGGCGGCCATGGAGGATGAGATATCCGCACTACAGAAGGCGGGCATCTGGCGTTTGGTCCCTCTTCCTGCAGGTCGGAAAACTGTTGGCTGTCGTTGGGTTTACACTGTCAAGTATAATGCAGATGGTTCTCTTGCTCGCTACAAGGCCTGCCTTAACGCGAAGGGCTTCACTCAAACTCCTGGGGATTACGGCTTGACTTTTGCCCCGGTGGACAAGCTATCTACTGTCTGTCTGCTTGTCTCTCTTGTTGTCTGCCATGGGTGGCCTCTTCATCAGATGGACGTGAAGAATGTTTTTCTCAATGGCGACCTTGCTGAGGAATTTTATATGGATCCGCCCCCCAGTTACAAACTTTAGGGAGAATATTTGGGCCGTGTTTGCCTTTTACAGAAGTCCTTGTATGGGTTGAAGCAGTCTCCTTGTGCGTGGTTTGAGCGGTTTGGTACTGTTGTGCTTCAGAGTGGGTTCACCAGATGTCATGCCGACCACACATGCTTTGTTCGGACTGCTGTGGATGGACGTAGGGTCATTATTCTTGTCTATGTGGATGATATCATTCTTACCGGTGACGATAGCTCGGGGATACTTCAGATCAAGGGGGTTCTTCAGAAGGCATTTGAAGTGAAAGATTTGGGGCATCTAAAGTATTTTCTCAGAATTGAGGTTGCCAGATCTCAGCAGGGAATCTCTTTGTCTCAGCGCAAGTATACACTTGACCTCATAAGTGATACTGGCCTTCTTAGGTGCTCTCCCGTGTCGACACCCATGGATCCGAACCACCGCCTTCATGCCGAGTCTGGCGATCCTCTCCCTGAAACGGGCAGATATCAGCGTCTTGTTGACAGACTTATCTACTTGACCAACACTCGCCCTGACATTAGCTTTGCTGTGAGTGTGGTCAGTCAGTTCATGCATGCTCCTCGGACTTCTCACCTAGATGCAACATTTCAGATCCTCCACTATTTGAAGGGTTCTCCTGGCTTAGGGCTCTTCTACTGTTCATCTCCGATCCTTAATCTCACTTGTTACACAGATTCTGACTATGCTGGTTTCCTTACTGATCGACGTTCTACCTCGGGGATGTGCACTTTCTTTGGTGACAATCTTATTTCCTGGAAGAGCAAGTAGCAGAATGTTGTCTCCCGAGAGCTGCTAGGGCTCACGCCCGCCGCTCCCGCTCCTGTCGACAATGTCGATCGTTGATCTCGTCTACAGGAGTGGTTCTGATTCCGCTGTTGCTTCTGCTTGCGTCATCGACACCTGTCGTTGCGTCTCCCGACGACGCCGACACCTGTCGCTGCTTCTCCCGACAACTTCGCCGCCGCTGCTGTCGTGTGCTGCTTCTCCCGACGATGACGACACCTGTTGCTGCTTCTCCTGACGTCTTCGCCGACAGCTTCCGCCGCTGCTGCTCCTGTGTGTTGCTATGCTCGACGACGTCTGCTCTTTCATCGACGACGACGCTTGCTTTTCTGCGCTGCTCCTTTGCGCTGCCGTGCTGCTTCTCTGCGCTGCTCCTTGCCAGCTGCGCGCTCAGCTTCTCCCATCGGCCTTCTATTGCCGCTGTGCCTCCTCCTCCAGCACCTCCAACTGCGCTTGATCTACTGGTCGTGTCTTGCTGCTATCGCATGAGCCTCTTTTTCTTCTTCTTTCTGGTCTAGCTTTTTTCGTAGTTGCTGTATTTTTTTAAGTTGTTTGTTGGTGTGTTGGTGTGTTTGTCTGCGTCTCTTTGCTATTTCCACCTTCTTGCATGTGATCTACGTGAGGGGGAGTGTACGTCACGGCCTCCAGGCGTTGTCTATGCCTTCATGCACGTATTCCACGTGAGGGGAAGTGTTTGTGATAACGGCGACTCAAATGCCTCTTTCCCGACTCCTGCCTTAGTCACACATGGCCTCCAGGTGTAGTTTATGTCTTCATGCACATGATCCACGTGAGGGGGAGTGTTTGTGATAACGGCGACTCAGATGCCTCTTTCCCGACTCCTGCCTTCGTCACACATGGTCCCTAGGTTGATTTCGTCTGTTGTTTGTATCTCCCCATTTCTTTTCTTCGCTTTGTGGTAGGAATGGTTTGACATTCTTGGTTGACCTAGTTTCTGCTCCGGGTGTATCCAGCGTGATCATGGTCCATTTGTGGACCAACGTCGTGTGTCCTTTGCCAAGTTGTAGTATCCTCGGTGACACGCGGTTGGGCCTCGGTGACTGTTGTTTTGTCCTACGGTGCCAACCATCTTTTACCTCTCTTTTATGTTGTGTTCAAGCTGGAGGTTTCCCCTCCATCTTGAGGGGGAGTGTTAGAGTTATATTTGGGTATTTTAATATGTTCAAGGTTTAGTCCCACACCGTGGATTAGGTTTGTGTGTCATGTTGTATTTCCTATATATTGCCCCTTTGAGGAAGAATTATTTCATCTTTCATTTCCTTCTACACTTTGCTTATTTAAATTTTTTACCTTTTCTTGATTCTTTATTGAGTACTCTAAATTTTACTTTTCTATATAATAAAATGATGACCAAAGAAATAATTGTAGTGCTTTTTTTCCAAAATGGTGTTTAGTAAGGAAATATTAAGATTTGTTAAGTACATCAAAGGATATAGTTAATGATTTTTATTTAAGAGGCCATAATCTTCTACTAATGGTGTTTCTATTTGGAGAATGGTCTATTTCAATTAATTCCTTCTAAGATGAATTAATCATAAGCAATATTTTTTCAACCATCCATTGACTTTGACCTTACCCGCCCGCTATTAGATCTCCCCTTGCTCTATAGGTGTGTAACCCTTTGAGCCGCAGGAGCTTCTCACTATCCAACAACAGCGCAAGTGAATAATGATCTAACAAAAATACTTTTCCCTGCAAAAATCTTAATAATTCATTTTTTGTTTACTAGAAGTTAATTGTATTAGGGTGATAATATTGAAATATATTTATTCTTTCATATATATATATATATATATATATATATATATATATATATATATATATATTTCATTGTTCTTATATTATATTCATGTAAAAGTTATAAATAATTTTTGAATTTATTATGTCTTCACGCTCAAATCCTCAAATTAGATCTTGAGCATTTTCTTCCTCCAATTTAACCTACGCATTGATCCTCATATCTTGAATGCACACGTTTTGTGGAGTTAAATTTAATTGAAATTTCTCAATTTTTAAAAAAGGGCCGCCCGGTGCACAAACCATCCCCGCGGTGAGTGTCCGGGGACGGGTCCCACCAC
The DNA here is from genome assembly GCA_039583875.1 of Platanthera guangdongensis. Classification (NCBI taxonomy): domain Eukaryota; kingdom Viridiplantae; phylum Streptophyta; class Magnoliopsida; order Asparagales; family Orchidaceae; genus Platanthera; species Platanthera guangdongensis. The sequence goes on from CM077164.1 coordinate 7,914,873, forward strand.
AAGGGTGAAATGCAGGCAAACCTTATCCTACATTTTTGCAAGAGACTGCTTCCAGGACTCGAACCCGTGATCTCAAGTTCACACAACAACACCTCAACCAGTGCGCCAAGGCTTCCCTTCAAAATTCCTCAATTTTAACTAAAAAATAATCTAATCTTCGAATTATCATCAATCTCCGATCCAAATTCACAAAATAGAATCAAAAGAAACCAAAGCATAAGCCAACAAGGGGAAGAATAAAAGAAAAGAAAAGGAGGGGAAATCACACTTTGGAAGCAAAAAGGGCACTCTATCACCACTAGAATCAAAAGAACTATGTGACAAAAACCATCACACAACAATTTATTCCCCTCCATGCCTCAATCCAAATACTAAACTCCAACTCCCCTCTGTCCTATTTTTTTATTTCCCCCCCTCAATCTTCCTCCTTCCACCCTTCTAATTTCCATTAATTCCTCCCCTCAGATGGCTTCCATGGAGCCATTACCTTCTTGGACTTTGCACTCACCCTCCTGATTCCCTCCTTCCCTTCACATCACCCTTGTTGAATTTATTCAGCATGTAATCATTAAAAAAACCCCAAAAAGTCTGCATGATGTGAGGTTTATGCTGAATTAACATACAGTTTACAGCATTACCACAATGTTTACATTGCATGGAAGCTCAGAATATTCACACAACAAAAAAACACACAAGAAATGTTAGGATTACATAATACATACTAGTGATTCCACATGTTGATGATGTAAGTACATATGCAGTGCTTAAATTTAAGAAGTAGAGCCCACAAATAGCATGGAGACATTTTTTGAGACTCTATTACAAATGCAGGAAAACAACATTTACTCCTTATAAATACTGCAACTTGCCAGGAAGAGGTTCCCTGTGAACCCAGCAGCATCAGTTCTGATGGCGAAGAAAGACAGCGAGGCCTCCTCCGCCGCCGCCGTCGTCCTCCACTCGTCCATTCCTCTCCTCCGGGAGAGATTCAGGCAGCTGCAAAAGGCGAAGAAGCTGAGGGAGGAAAGGGAGCAGACGAAAGCCATTGCTGAGGTCGGGAGGGGGAGTTCGAAGTGGTTCGTCCATCCCGATCTGATCTGCCCCGCGAGGCCGCTCGGCATGGGCTCTCCTTCGGCCTTTTGGCCGCGCGAAAACGGCGACGAACGCCGGAGTATCGATGGCGAGATTTCAAGCGGTTCCGGTGAAGGCGACGTTGACACTTCCCTTCACTTGTAGATATGTGTGTGTTTGGGTTTCCTTGTTCCTTGGTTTCTCCGGCAATCTCGGAAATCTTGTTAAGGTCGTGATAAGCTTGATCTTCTTGTAATTGCTAGTTCTTATCAATCACCATCTTATGAATTTGAGATAATTTTTCCATGTGGTTGTGTTGTGAAATTTTGGCTCCGTTTGAGAGGACTTATTTTCACCGGTCAAGCGGTCATGATCGCATGAATCGGACCTTAATTATGATCTGATTCATGCGGTCGTGACCGCTTGACCGGTGAAAATAAGTCCTCCCAAACAGAGCCTTTATTTTGTGGGCACACTTTATGCTGGTTTAAGCAATGCCAAATATATGAAATGTATGTAAAAAAGCCAACAACAAAAGGAAACTTCAGGTTATTGGAAGAGAGAGTTCTGTTTTTGAAATGCAATTCTGACGGCACACCTGTGACGATCCCTGTCGGGTTATACCAAAAATAAGAAAGAGCCGTTGTGCACAGGATCTGTCAGTTTCTAGCCAGCAGAGTTCCAGCACCACCTCAAGGAGAAATAGCAGGGGAAATAGCACTGGCATGAAATCTCAGGTGGCTGACAGAGTGACAGGTTCCACATGGTTACAGGTAGCAGAATACTACTAATGGAAGCGGATCCTAATGAAAATCAAATGAGAAGTTGTTTGGAAGAGCGGTAGCGGTTGGTGCGAAAAGTGGGTAGAATTTAGGCCTCGTTTCGGGCGTGGAGGAGTGCGGTTGAAAACAGTGACAAAGCGAAAAATTTTGGTGTGATTCATTCCGAGTAGGATGATTGGCAGGCATTTCTGCGGGTTGGTTTGTGATTGCCACTGCTCGAACTTCGTTTCATTTTCATCAGTGTACACACAAACATCAAAACTAGGGGCCGGTTTGGCCTTTTTTGGCGATTGTTAACCGCAACCCGTAATTGGCTAGTCGCACCCCCAAAATCTCCCAGTTTTTCACGCCTTTTCGAAATACGTCTTGTACATGCAATTTCAGGAAAAGTGTTCACCACGAAAGTTGTAGATATCGGCGAGATCTACAACTTTCGTGTTGAACACTTTTCCTGAAATTACATGTACAAGGCGTATTTCGAAAATGCGCAAAACCTGGGCATATTTCCAAAGTACGTCTTGTACATGCATTTTTAGGAAAAGTGATCAACACGAAATTTGTGGATCTCATCGATATCTACAACTTTTGTGATGAATACTTTTCCTGATATTGCATGTACAAGACGTATTTCGAAAAGACAAAAAAATTGGAAGATTTTGGTGTGCGACTAGCAAAATAACGGATTGCGATTAACAATCACCTTTTTTTGGCTTGGGTGAGCTAGTGCAAAAGGATTACTGTCATAAAATATGTATTTGAGATGACGGTGGTTTAGTGGTTATAACCGTCACAAAAAAAAAATCAGCATAAAAGTGAATAGAGTTCTTAAGATGAGGTTGAATGTTCACGATTGACACAGTTCATGACCACTGTGTTTAGCCCGTTCACAACCGCCATTGTCTTGTCAAACGAATCCTAGTTCTTGGTGCTTTGCATTTTAGTTCTAGCTGCTCATTTCCCATCGCAGTGTGACAAAACTACTACTTTGCGATAACCGGGAATGTAGCTGAACAGTGAGCTGCTGTCACAAAAATACCCCTAACCGAACATCCGCCGACCCGATCATCGGCCTGATCAGAACACGAAGTAGCGAAAAATCTCTTCAGCAGGAGCCTAAAGAATCAAGCAGCAATCTACATGAAGTCGCGCCGTGTTTTTCCATGGATGTTTGTAGCCTTGTAGGTGGATGCAATAACAATAATAATAATGGGGGGCCTAATTGCAATGAATAGGCTTTCCTTGTGCGGTAAGATCTGCAGGGGGTTTGAACCTCAGGATTAGGCCCAAACAGAGTAACCTACTAGAATTCATAAGATTTTTCTTAAAATGCTCGTCAAATGCTCACAAATGCAAGTTATCTCAAACACAAATGTATTATATCAGATACAACTTAATTACAAGTCCATTACCTCAAAAAAATGTGTTATCTCAGATACAACTCGATTATCTTAGAGACAAGTTCATTAACTCAAAGACAAGTATATTATCTCAAATGCAACTCGATTATCTCATAGACAACAAGTTCATTACCTCAGAGAAAAACATATTGCCTCAGATATAACTCGATAATCTCCGAAACAAATGAATTATCTCAGATACAAATCATTTATTTTAGAGACAGATAAATTATTACATCGAGATAACTCTTCTTTGTTTTATCTTTTTCGCTGAATCCATCCCACTTGTTTTCACCGTTCTTCTAAATTGAAAACTTTGCCCACCTAGCAATACACAAATCATCCTAGCAATAAACAGATCATCTATGCAATGTCATCCCATTTTAAGAGAAGATAGGCAGATTGATCAAAGCGACAATCATTTTTGATGGATAGAAGAGAAGTTTGGTCTTCATTGTCTCCTCGCTTTGTTTCTCCCCACAGAGATCTAAGTGGAGGACGACGACTCTTCTTCCTGGAGCAGCATGCTGCAGCTGATGAGGAAGTCATTGGTGCATAATGAGGAAGGCGATCTGAAAGCAGGGAGAAAGATAAGCAGAATAGCTTTACACGTGTCAACATCTCGCGAGCTCCAAATAAAGATGTGCGTCCGAGGCTCGGACCCAAAATTTTTGCTACAAATAGACACTCTTTTTTCACAGTGGATCACACATCATTTCAAACGCGGAAGGAAAAAACTTCTCCCCAACATGACCTAGAAGACGAAGGAACATCCTCCTTGTTGTGAGTCGCTCGATGCTCTTGTTGTCCGGTCGAATTGAACCGTCTCAGTTCGAGAGCGAATCAAGCGTGCAAACAGTCAAGTAAAGTTAGACGGTTGACAAGAAAGTTTTAGCATGGAAAAGCGCAGAAAAAGGGAAAACACGTGGCTGGATCGGGGCCAACCAAATTTCATTATGTCTTGATGTGTTACAAATGAAAGTAGAGAATTCGAGAACGACAAATCACCTCTCGTTACAGTAGTAGTACTGTAGTTGAAGAAGTGCCTTTGAGGGTGGCAGGACACCACTTGAAAAACTAAGAATTTGGTGGAGGAAGGTGTGAGATGCTCAAGTCGACTCTTGAGGAAAGTGAGACATTCACGCCATCTCTGAAGGAGATCTTCGAATGTGATGAAAATCTTCAAGTCTTGAAGGGGATCTTCGAGTATCGAAGGAAAACTCTAAAGAATTTCTTCGAATGAGCTCTCTCAGGTGCTGAAGGTAATGCGTCTTCAAATGAAGGCTCTAGGCTCTTTTTATAACATTGGCCAGGGGTAACCTGGTAACTTCGTCGTAACCCTCTGATGGGCGCAGCACGTTCGTCAATCTGGAGCACAAGAAAGCCATTTTTGGATATGACCATTTTCCCCTCCCATGCAGTTTGGGCAGTTCCGTTGGCATGCTGACCGCAACGAACACTGATGCGGTCTGAGCAATTAAAAAGGTTAATTGTCGCACACGCAGTGAGCGAGGAAGCATTCTAAGCGCACAATGAGCGAGGAGGCATTCTGAGCGCGCAATGAGCGAGGAGGCATTTTGAGCACACCGTCAGCGTGGAGGTGTTCAGAGCGCGCCGTGAGCGCAAAGGCATTCAGAGCGCGTCGTGAGCGCCGAGGCGGTCAGAGTGCGTCATGAGCACAGAGGCGTTCAGAGTGCTTCGTGAGCACAAACGCGTTCTGAGGGAGCCGTGAGCGCGAAGGAGTTGTGAAGGAACCGTGAGCACAAAGGTGTTTTGTGCACGAAGGCGGTCTGAACGCGTCATGAGCGCAGAGGCCCTGTGAGCGCGCCGTGAGCACGAAGGCATTCTAAGCCCGTTGTGAGCGCGGAGGCATTCTTAGCCCGCCGTGAGTGCGAAGGCGTTCAGAGCGTGTCGTGAGCGCGGAAGCGTTCTGAGGGAGCCGTGAGCCCGGAGTTGTGAATGCGCCGTGAGCGCGGAGGCCTTTTGAACGCGGAGGTGGTCTGAGCGTGCCATGAGCGTGAAGGTGTTGTGAACACGTCGTGAGCGTGAAGGCATTCTGAGCCCACCGTGAGCTCGGAGGTGTTGTGAGCGTTTAGGCATTGCAAGCGTGTCAATTATGATGATGAAGGTGTAGTGGTGTGCGCTACGACCGACGCGTTGCCCGCGGGTGACGACAATGACATCAGAGAAGGGCACATGGACGTGCGACAACTAAATGCCGTGCGACCCCATGCGGCATCCGCCGAGCAACACCCTCATTGGGGAGTGTGCATCACTCCCTAATTGGGGGGGGGGGGGTGCCCAAAGTGCCGCGACAATTGTCGTGTCACCCCCTATTGAGAGAATAATTTTTATATACGGGTGTCGCTCCTACCTTGTTGCGTGGGACTGTAATTTTTGCAACAATACAGTTGTACCGAAAAATACAGTTGCAATAAACTTTGTTTTCGTACTTTTTTTACAACAGAATTAAAGTTGTATTTTACATTACATTTTTTTGAATTTGTGTCTTTACAACTTTTATCCAATACATAAACATATGAATACTTAAATGACTATATATATATATACTAGCATCTTCGAACGGGCTCCGCCTGCTCTCGATGCGTCGCTGCGGGCTTTGCCCGCAATCAAGCGGACTTCGCCCGCTTGACCCCCCGGCGGGCTTCGTCCACCCCCCGACGGGCGAAGCCCGTCCCCTCCGGCGGGCTTCGCCCGCCTCCGAAAAAATTTAAATAATTATATAATTTAATAAATAATTATTATTTTTAAATCAAATTACAATTTAATAAATGATTATATAATAACTTTAATTTTTTATAAAAAAAATGCAAAATGCCCCCCCCCCGCTTCCGCCTGCCCGTCCAGCCCAACTCCACGGCCGCCGGCGGCCCGGCGGTGGCCCTGCCCGCTCGCCGCGGGACAACCCCCGGCGGGTTCGCCGGAGGCCGGCGAACCCGCCGGTGGGCGACGGGCAGGCTCCGCCGGCGGCAGCAGAGGAGTTGGGCTACAGGGCAGGCGGAACGGGCGGGGGGGGGGGGGGGGGCATCAGGTTTATTTCCTGGATGAACAGTAAATCGGGAAGTGTTTTTTTAATTGCAGGCCAATATGTATGAATCCAATGACCAGAATCCATTTCCTGAAGATCGGACGGTCGAGATGCTTTTCATGGTGTGATCCAAATATGACTATTGTATTATAATATATATATTACTATTCTAAAAAGAAATATGAGGATCTGCCAATAACAATGTGTTCGAAAATAGGCTATTTATATGTGTCATCAGATTTGACTGTTTTATTCCAGAACTGTTGGATCTGGGACAACAAATAGTGAATTAGGTTTGCAAATAAAAAAACCAAAAAAACTGCAGCCTTCTCTCTCCTGAAACCCGATCACCCAAATCGCCCCCCCCCCTTTACGGTCTCCTCCACCGCCGGCGGCGAGGTACTGTGGCGATTTTTTTCTTTTTTAAAATTATAAAATTTAAAATATAAAATATATTTTAAATGTAAATTTAAATAGTAAAATTTAAATTATAAAATAGGTGTCACATCGGCCCGGGGGCGGGCGGAGCCCGCCGGGGGGTGTGGGTGTGTGTGTGTGTGGGGGGGGGGGGGGTGGAGCCCACCGACGCCGGCGAGGTACTGTAGCGCGTGGCCATTAGGCCGGAGGCAATATATATATATATATATATATATATATATATATATATATATATATATATATATATATATATATATATATATATATATATATATATATATATATATATATATATATATATATATATATATATATATATATATATATATATATATGCTCTTGGGCGGCCTTCGCCCGCCTCCGAACAGGCTTCTCCCGTGCTCGATGCGGCGTTGCGGGCTGCTCCCGCATCAAAGCGGGATGCGTCCGCACATCAAGACGGGCAGTACCCGCAATATATACATATGAGTACTCAAAATGACCGTAAAAAAATATAAATCAATATTACAATTTTTATTTTATATAAAAAAATTATGTTTTATCGTAAAAACATTAAATTCACGCAATCTTTCTCTAATTCTCTCCCTCATCTTTCACTCCCTCCTTTTCCTCTCCCTTTCTCTCTCCACCTCACTCCTCCCCCTCTCTGCTCCCTTTCTCCTCTCCCCCATCTCTATCCCTTTCTCTCTCCTCCCCTCTCTCTCTTTCTCTCTCCCCCTCCTCTCTCCTCTCCCAACTCTCTCCCGCCATCTCATGCTTTCTCTGATGATCTAATGACTTTTATTTGTTCTATGGCGTGCCTCAAAATACCTAAATTGCTTTATGTAATAAGATATATATATATATATATATATATATATATATATATATATATATATATATATTAATATATATTGATATTCAATTTTTTGTTGTGCAAAAAAACACATTTTAGAATGCAAAATCATTTTTGAACGCACTTTGATAGGAACGACACATGAAGCTACTTTTTGTTCATATTGGGAAGTGCGTGGCACCCCCACCATCTAAAGTTCCAGATTCTCTCCATTTCTGATGAGAGGGAATCCATTTTTTCATCTAATGGACAAGACAACTCTTAAATATATCTAGTGGTTAAGATTTTTTGATTTAAAAAAATTATAAAAGGTTGTAAAATGACAAACCCGTTGAATCAGCAAACTCTTCATCTGCACCGTGAAATGGATCCCCTCCATTTTATCAGAAATGGAGAGGATCCCGATCTACCATCCGATGAGGGCGCTGGATCACCCCTCCCATTGGGCTGGCCTAGGGATTCCCTTGCGACACATGTCGCATAGGGCGAAATTCTTATGTCCAGGAGAGAGAGAGAAACCAAAACCAGCCATGTGACAACATGTGTAAAGTGCATTTGAGATGGATGCATTAGATTTATCGGGTGATAATCCCCATAAAAGTGAATGACACTCATCTTCTCCGGTTACAACCGGAACCCAGACGCAAGAATCTCTCGCCACGCGGGAGAATTCCCGCGTGGCAAATGCCGCGGGGAATAATTCAGGTCGTTCATCTTGCCCTTTAATGCAATGTATTTTATTTAAAATAGCGGCCCAATTTTTTGCCAACAAATGTGGACCTTGAGATTGGGCTTTGGACGTCTGAATTTTCTACTTACAAGAATAGCCGTGCGGAAAAACCCACATAAATTTCATAATATTGTTGTCAAATATTAATTTAATAATATTCTTAAACACTAAATTATGTTGTCAAATATTATTTGCAAAAATCATTTTCATCAATATGAATTTATTTTATTTCATTCCCGTAAAATGCAAGCATAAATCTTGAAATGCATTTTTTATAGAATGGTATAAGCATTTTTTGCCGTGGCATATATTTCTGTTGTTCGTGATGTATTTTATGATTTATGATCAAAACTAGTTTATTTTTTTGGTGGCGGTCATAATTTTTGTCCCGCTGAACATACGTTCTATACTAACGCCGTTTTTCACCAAATTCATTGGAGCAAATAAGCAGCGCTAAACGAAGCCCTAGTCTTCTAATTTTGCGAGACAAGCACTTTTGATTATTAAATCCAAAAGCACGGTACACTATATAGGGTACACGGCCTAATCGTAACAACCCCATCTACAAATTTGGACATGGGCCCAGGCTTCAGGACTGCAGTCCAGATTTAATCACCTCCAACAAGATCTCACAGGGGCGTGAGGAGGCAGACTGTGAATACCCATAAGTCGGTTGTTGAGGGGAGGATTCAATCCCGTGACCTCCTTTATAAGAGGGTGTTAGACCAAGCTCTCATACCCGCATTTTCTTTGGAGAATCAGCCACATAAACATGACCAATGTGTTATAAATTTACGGAATATGCGTCGCTACGACGAATTTATATTTATCAAAAATTCTAATGAATGCAATGACTAATGAATCTCGACGGGATCACTTAATTAAACACTATCAGTCTGTGATTGAAATATAAAAAAAAGTAAATTTATTTTTCTAGATTTATGAACACACGACAAAACTAGAATCAAATGGAAATACGATAGAAATACAGAAGCTTAATGTATATCATTCTTAGATTCTTGTTCATTTTTCATGTTGGCCGCGATTTCCAAAAGTTTTGACGTGTTCTTACTTATGAACTCGCAAACATACAATATTTCTAAAGAAATTGATCTCTGCACTAAAAAGATCTCAGCACAGGAGATGTACAAACAGATGCATATATAAGCTTGTCAGAAGGGTTTAAGCATCTCCTGTAGATAATTTAGAGGTCTAGATCTAATGCCAATCACTGCATGTTAACAACTAAAGAGATCTAGGTCTCATTTTCCAACCAATAATATGAAGTGTTGTTAATAAATTTGAGTGACACATGAGGCAAAAAAAAAGTGATTGTTATTAGTGCTACAGTTTTGGCTAATTGCACCACATTTTTTTTTCCTAATTTCTCGTGTTTTTTGGAAATACGTCTTGTACATGTATTTTTAGGAAAAAATGTTCAACACAAAAGTTGTAGATCTCGACGAGATGTACAACTTTCGTGTTGAACACTTTTTCTAAAAATGTATGTACAAAACATATTTATAAAAGACGCGAAATCTGAGTGTATTTCCAAAGTACGTCTTGTACATGCATTTTTAGGAAATGTGTTCAACATGAAAGTTGTAGATCTCGTCGAGATCTACAACTATTGTGTTGAACACTTTTCCTAAAAATGCATTTACAAGACGTATTTACAAAATATGCGATAAATTAAGAAAAAATGTAGTGCGACTAGTCAAAATTGTAGTGCTAATAACAATCACCTTAATTATTACAAAAATGGCAGCCAAGATCAAAGCTGAATATACATGTGACGCGCGTGGGCCAAAACCTCAAATCATGAACGTCGAAGCCAACCATAGTCGGGATTTCTTACCTATTATCGAGGTACCTCGCGCTATTGTTGCATTTCCTCTTGCATTCTCAAAAGTGTTGGGCATAGCAAGTTGTTAGTTGTGGTGGAGACATTGATATTGTTAGTTGTCATATAAAAAGATTAGGATCGCTAACCTCGCAACGGTTTAATTGAAATGAAGAAGTTCTCGCCCCGAGAACCTATTGAAATGATAGTAAGGGACACATCTGCCTAGAGTTTCATACAAAACTAGATAATCTGAAAAATCTATCAATAGTTAACTCTAAGAATATGTAACAGAGTTATTTTAGGATAAGAAATTCAGTTGATCAACAAAAATGGTTAGTCTGTCAATTGGCTAGCCGTTGGTGGACAAGTTTTTTCAATGTGCGAGAAGACGATGACATAAGTAAAGAAGGAATTTCTCTATGTGCGAGAAGATGAGTAATTTCAGTCATATGATCGGTGACCCCCGAGTGAATGAGCAACTTATGCTGAGTAACAACATGTGTGTTACTTGATGAAGTGGAAATCGAGGCATATTACTTGGAGGCATTTATGAGAGCCTCAATATCTGTCAAAGAGAACCAAGAGGCGGATTCAGGTGGCGGGGTGGATGGTGAGGTAGAAAGCTCAAACGCAATAATGCTGGCATAGCGTGAGGGCAGAGGCGTGGATGCTTCATAAAAAATTTCTTAACAAGATGACAAAGATGGAGAGGTCACCCACAACCCCCCAGTGCGACTTGCAAGAATGCATTGAGCTCTGCGACCAACATTATAAGCAAATATGTTGGAGTGAAAGGGGATAAAATCAAAGGACACTGCAGAAGGTTAGTAATAACAGAGATGTAAGCGGCAGTTGCATCCAAGCTAGAAGTGTCAGATTCTCGCAAGATTTGTTGATAGACCATCTCATAAGAATCCAGAAGACAGATGAGATAACAAACCACCAGAAGTGTCTGAAAATGTTTCTACTGAGTGGCAAGGTCAACCGAGAATGAGCGATGTTGGAGAAGTTATTCTTCGAGAGATTGAGTTTCCTGATACGCTGCATCAGGAGAAAAAATTGGCCGAGCGAATAAATCTGAATATAGGGTGTATATAAAACAGATTTTGGCATACTTAGGGCTGCATGATAATCTCAATCTGCCTTCACTAGGCCTGCAAACGAGTCGAGTTCGAGTCGAGCTCATCAAAAAGAGCCGGCTCGAGCTCGAGCTCGAGCTTCTTTTTTCGAGCTCGAGCTCGACGAGCCTATTTTAAAAGGCTCGGGCTCGAGCTCGACGAGCACGGTTCGAGCTCGAGCTCGAGCTCGAGCTCAGATCGACGAGCTCGAGCTCAGCTCGAATTTAATATTTTATTAATAATATAAAACTATTATTTTAATAATATTATATTAATATTATGTTAATAATATAATATATTAAAGTATTTAATACTAATAATATATATTATTTAATTAAAAAAAAGCTCGCGAGCCGGCTCGCGAGCTCGTGAACAGGTTTAATTAGGCTCGAGCTCGGCTCAAAATCAGGCTCGAGCTCGAGCTCGACATGCTCGAGCTCGAGTCGAGCTTTTTTCGAGCCGGCTCATCGAGCTTTCGAGTCGGCTCAACTCAACTTGCACCCCTAGCCTTCACAATGTCGTCATGGCAGATGTGGGTATACACAGGGGCGAACCCACCTGGGAACGATTGTGGGTGGCCGCCCACACTCATTTTTTTTTTTAAATTTAATAGTATTAACCACGGTTTAAATCATGACTAATATAGTATAAACCGTGGCTAATACTCTCTTCTTTAAAAACAATATTAGCATTAGGCACAATTTATAGTGCGGCTAAGATCCAATTCATTTTTTTAAAAAAATCAATAATATTAGCCACATTTAAAACGTGGCAAAAAGTAATACTCTATTCTTGAAAAAAATAATTAAATAGTAGTAGCAACAACAACAGCCGTAGACACCTTATCCTTCTCCGGTGTGCAGTTGAGGACAAATGATATGTTTCAAGTCTTGCCATGATTTGATGAACCAAAAACAACACGTTGAAATTGCTTTGCACACTTAATCTGATTAAGCTCGAACTGATTATCACACCAACCTAGAACTCTTAGTGGATTGCATTAGATTAATTTTAGAGCCAAGTTTAGCGCTTCATGATCATGATAAAATTGATGAATCTGACAATTTTTAAGTTTGCCCATACTAACAAAAGTTCTTGTATTCACCACTAGGTGTATATACATCAAAAAAGTTTTTTGCAAGCCAAGTGAGAATAAGAACATCATCCACGACTCAATCAGCAAATGCGGAAGATGTGGGGTCACGAGATGCGTTAGTGGGATGAAAATGTTTGAGTTGAAAGCACAAAAGGAAGGTGAATGGAGGGGTTATTAGGACCGGACTCCGTTTGGAAATCGCCGTCCGGGTGAGATGAGGAGTTGCCGCGTGAACACATAAATGAGCGAGATAAAAAGCAAAACACACGACTTTAAAAAAACGAAAAAACAAAGCAGTGAGAGTGCTCACACGCCAGCAATTCTGCTCGCCCCGGACTCCGGACCTAAAAATACCCGAGGCGAATGAGACACTTCAATATTAATTGGGTTTAGTTGTGATATTGCAAGTTTTTCTCCGGCAGGCAAACCGCTTCCGCCCGATAGCCGCTCCTGTGCCGAATCCCCCGACTCCCGCAAACCGCCGCTCCTGCTGCTCTCATGCCTCCTGCCGCCACCGCACCGGCAGAGCCTTTTCCTCTCTTCTCCATTTCACTTCTTGGGCCTAAAAATCGATTCTTATTCTTCTCATCGAGGTCAGCGACATCCTCCTCCGGCAGCGCTTTTCGTGTTCGTTTGGGCTGAGTGTTGTGAAGGGGACTCCTAGGGTTTGCTCGAAACCTCCTCCTCTTGGATTTGTGAGTCTGAAATTGGTCTCCTTGGGTAAGAATTCCTCTCCTCCCCTCTTGATATGATCTTGCTCAAATAATAACAGGAAGATGAATGCTAGCAGCCAGATGCAGAGAAAAACAACTTTACTAACCAATAAGAACCACCTACAAGGAACAAGACAGTTTGAACAGACAAGAGACAGATAAAAAAGAAGCAGCCTAAGGAGAAGGATCTCTCCTGAACAGCCGCCCAAGCAGGGGAGGGGAAACAGCCGATCTCCACAAGCTTATACACGCATAAAATTCCAGATCTTTCACACCCAAACCCTACCAACAAAATACATTTTATACTAGAGCAAAAGCAACATAAAAGGACCAAAAAGCCCCCCAGCAAGGGTGGGACCCATCCCACCGAGCGGGACGTATCAAATGCCCTCTACAGCAGAGGTTCCTTGTCCCCAAGGAACAAAGTGGGGATACTTCGTCTGCAGCAGCCAAAGATCTTCCCAAGTCGCGTCCGCCTTGGTGCCGTTGACCCATGGCACGAGAAACTGTGTGACGGCCCGACCGTTCCGGTTGACAATGCGGCGGGCCAAACTCTGTAACGGCTCGATCAGCACATTGCCCTCCTCTGTGATGGCCAATGGCAATTCCCCCAGCTGGGTCGGGGTTGGGCCTTTGTGTTCCTTTAACCGTGAGATATGAAAAGTCCCATGAATTTTGGCGTTGGCCGGCAGCTTGAGCTGGTAAGCTACCGTCCCCACCCGTGCCAGCACCCGGAAAGGCCCAAAAAACCGGGGTGAAAGTTTCTGGTAGTTGTGCGCCCGCAAGTTGAGTTGGCGGGACGGTTGGAGGCGGATATAGACCCATGATCCAACCTCCAGCTCCCTGTCACGGCGCTCCCGATCAGCAATAGTCTTCATCCTGTTTTGAGCCTGGGATAAGTTGAGCTTAAGTATGGAGAGAATCCGTTCCCGGGCTGTCAGAGAGCGGTCTACCGCTTCTACGGTTGCTGTGCCGACCACGTAAGGGGAGGGCAGTTGGGGCTCTTGTCCGTACACGGCTGCATATAGCGTCATCCGGATGACACTTTGGAAGGAGTTGTACCACCACTCGGCCAAAGGAAGCCATTCGGCCCAACTTCGGGGCCGCTCGTGGCACATGCAGCGCAAGTAGCTCTCGACGCGCCGATTGACGACCTCGGTTTGCCCGTCGCTCTGCGGGTGGTAGGCGGTGGAGTGATGAAGTTGTACCTGCAAAATTTTGAAGAGCTCTTGCCAAAAATCACTTAAGAAAACCGTGTCCCGATCACTCACGATCGCATTAGGCAGCCCATGTAAACGGAAGATGTTGTCGAGAAAGACTCGGGCTACGCCCTCCGCTGTATAAGGATGTGTGAGGGCCATGAAATGAGCCTGCTTGCTTAGCCGGTCCACCACGACCAAAATAACCGACTTCCCCCGACTCGGCGGAAGTCCCTCAATGAAATCCATAGACACCTCCTGCCAAATTCGCTCTGGGATCGGTAAGGGCTGCAGCGGGCCAGACGGGAGTTGAGTGGAAGACTTGCAGGTTTGACAGGTGAGGCATTGTTGAACATAAGCGTAAACTGCAGCCTTCATGCCTTTCCAGTAGAGTGCATGTTTCAGACGGTGGTAAGTGGTGGAGATGCCGGAATGACCACCCATGGCGCTGTCATGGTAGAGGTGAAGGAGGCTCTGCCTGAGTGCCGCATCTTGGCCGACAACCAGCTGGCCCCGTCGGCGAAGGACGCCGTGACTCCATTGATAGTGCGGCTCGCTGGAAGGATCTGCCTCCTTGGCCGCAATAACCTGCTGCAAGCGGCTGTCTTGCTCCCACGAATGGCGAATGGCGCGAAGGAGGTCGGATTGGATGACGACGCGCACCTGGAGTTCATCCGCAGTGGCCTCATACTTGCGGGAGAGTGCGTCTGCGCACGCGTTGTCCGTGCCGCGCTTGTACTCGATGTGGAAGTCGTATCCCATGAGCTTGTCGATGTATCGCTGTTGGGCGGGGGTGACAATCCGTTGTTCGAGCAAAAACTTGAGACTTTGATGATCGGTGCGAGTAATGAAGGGAGAACCCATCAAATAGTGGCGCCATTTTTGGACGGCCATGACAACAGCGAGGAGTTCCTTCTCGTAAGTCGAAAGGCGAGCGTTTTTCGGACCTAGGGCCTTGCTAAAGTACGCCACAGGTTGAGAAGCTTGTAAGAGGACAGCCCTGACGCCGGCATCCGCCGCGTCCGTCTCCACGATGAAGGTTTGTTGGAAGTCGGGCAACCGCAGCACCGACGGCTGCGACACCGCCCTTTTTAAGGCCTGAAAGGCAGCCTCCGCTTCCACACTCTAAGAGAAATGTTGGTGATGAAACATGTCTGTTAACGGCTTGGCGAGGATGCCGTAGCCCATGATGAAACGCCGGTAGTACTCGGTGAGGCCCAAAAACCCGCGTAAATGCTTGAGGTTCGCGGGAGTAGGCCAATCCAGCATAGATTGAATTTTGTCGGGGTCGGTAGCCACACCATGGCAGGAAATCACGTGGCCCAAGTATTGAATTTGTTGGAGCCCAAAGAAACATTTGGAGAGTTTAAGGAAAAGACGGTGGTGGCGCAGAATTTGAAATGTGGTGCGTAGATGGTCCAAATGAGCCGCCCAAGAGGTGCTGTACACAAGGATATCGTCGAAGAAGACGAGAATGAAGCGGCGAAGGTGTGCGCAAAAAATGGAGTTCATCAAACTTTGAAATGTCGACGGAGCGTTGGCTATACCAAACGGCATGACGAGAAATTCGTAATGGCCGTGGTGGGTGCGGAACGCCGTCTTAGAGATGTCATCGGCCGCCATGCGCACTTGGTGGAAACCCGCCCGCAAGTCAAGATTGGAGAAGAAGGCGGCGCCGTGGAGCTCCTCGAGTAATTCCTCAATGATGGGGATAGGAAATTTGTCTTTGATCGTGGTCCGATTGAGTTGACGGTAATCAACGCACAACCGCCAAGTACTATCGCTCTTCTTGACGAGCACCACCAGAGAGGCAAAAGGGCTGCTGCTGTGGCGAATTAACACGGTATCTAATAATTCCTGCACCATCCGTTCTATGACAGCCTTTTGTAGAGGGGGGTAACGATACAGACGCAAGTTGATTGGGGAAGTGCCCTCGCGCACCGAGATGTGGTGTTCATGGTGGCGAAGGGGAGGAAGCTCGGTGGGTGCAGCAAAGACATCAGGGTAATCAGCCAAGACTAGCTGAAGCTGCTGTTGAGCGGCGGAATCCAGGAGGGAGGGAGCTGAACCAGGCTGGACGCCGGCCGCAGTATGGGAAGGAGGAGAGCCCAGTGACTCCGGTTGGATATAACATAAAGCCAGCATGTTGCACTCGCCATCACGTGCAAGCAGTTTTTGTGTACGACGTGGTGGCAACCACGTGTTGACTGAGTGCTTGGAGCCACGCAAGGAAATCCGCCGGCCGTGGACGGAGAATTCCATTTTGAGGTTCTTAAAATCCCAGTGGACCACACCGAGAGTGACAAGCCATAGGACGCCTAAAACCACTTCACAACCGCCCAAGGGCAAGGCCAACATGTCCGAGGTGAACAAGACGCCCTGCATTTTCCATTGGAAGCCCACCACCTTGGAAGAACTTGTGATGGTCTTCCCGTTGGCCACCGCCACATCGAAGCTCGGGATGCTGGTAAGGGAGCATTTCAGTCGTGCCGCCGTATCCAAATCAAGAAAGTTGTGGATGCTACCAGAGTCGATCAACACATGGATCGGTGCGCCCTGGTAAGAAGCCGTGATGCGCATGGTTTGAAAATGGGTAGTGCCCTCCAAGGCATGGGCCGAGACATGAGGAGGGGTGTCCGGATCAGCATCAAGGTCGACCAAAAGAGCCGGTTCTTCCAGTGGGGTGTCAGGTAGATCCCCCCCTGCTCTACATTGGGGACAACGTCCAAGGCATAAGATTTTCGGCGTTCGACACAACGGTGCCCCGAGAAGTACTTGCTGTCGCACCAGAAGCACAGCCCTTTGCTGCGGCGTTCATCCATATCAGTAGAAGTGACCTTAGGGCTGCCCCGCGCCGGAGGAGTGTTGGACTCGGCAGGGACATGCCCAACAGAGTTCCCAGGGCGAAAGTCTCTGGAAGTGGAACGATCCCAGGTTGGCGGCGACGTGCGGCGAGCGCTGAACGCGTTTTTCTGCTCTTGCAGGCGGGCGAGGGAGTAGACGTCACAGAGCGTCTTAGGTTGGAACATGCGCACGAAGTACTTGATGTCACCCTTCAACCCGGCCAAGCATAAACTGATAGCATTCTCCTCCGGGATGGCGGCGCGGTGCAGGAGAATCTCAAACTCATCAAGGTAGCTTTGAACGGAGCCCTTCTGGCGTAAATTTTTCAAGTCACGGAGGGGGTCATCATTCAACAAGGAGCCGAAGCGGCTGCTGATGGCCTGGCAATACTCCTCCCAGGAGGGCCACTGACGGGTTAGACGGAGCTTCCTGAAGTTTTGATGCCAGTAGAGGGCTTGGTCTTCCATGTGGATGGAGGCGAGGCGGACCTTCATGTCATGGGTCGTATTGTCCACTTCGAAAAACTGATCGCAGCGGTAGATCCAATCGAGCACCCCATCCCTGGAAAACCGCGGGAAGTCGAGGCGGGCGAAGCGGGTCTGCACAGGTTGGGACGGGAAGGGAGGGGACGGCGAGGACGAGAAACCGCCGGAACCGCCGGGACCGCCGGGACGGTCGGCCTTGAGGACGGAAAGGATCTCCCGCACCTCGTCGGAGGTGCGGCTCTGTTGCTCAGACAGGGACTGCAGGTGGAGGGCGAGGGCCTCCTGGAGAATGGCGGAGAGCCTCCAGGTCGGTGGCCGGATCTTTGGAGCGGGTAGCGTCGGAGACGGGCATGGTCGTGCTGGCTCTGATACCTTGATATGATCTTGCTCAAATAATAACAGGAAGATGAATGCTAGCAGCCAGATGCAGAGAAAAACAACTTTACTAACCAAAAAGAACCACCTACAAGGAACAAGACAGTTCGAACAGACAAGAGACAGATAAAAAACAAGCAGCCTAAGGAGAAGGATATCTCCTGAACAGCCGGCCAAGCAGGGGAGGGGAAACAACCGATCTCCACAAGCTTATACACGCATAGAATTCCAGATCTTTCACACCCAAACCCTACCAACAAAATACATTTTATACTAGAGCAAAAGCAACATAAAAGGACCAAAAAGCCCCCCAGCAAGGGTGGGACCCATCCCACCGAGCGGGACGTATCACCTCTATTCAGATTTTTATTGAAATTTGGGATAATTTTCACGCCCCAATAGATGTAGTTACGTCGATCCACCATGTGTTCGTCATATACTCAGCTAATCCCAAGTTGTTTTTTTGGGTACCGCTCATGGGTTTTTTTGGCGTCATATTCCCAAGGCCCTCTCCGATTTACGGTTTCCATCACTCAAGCCCCGCCAAATCTCTGATTCCTCCATGGTAACCTCCTCTCCCTTCACTCTCAAGGGAGGTAACACTCTTAACTTGCTCTTGATTTTGTTATGGGATGAAAATGCCTGTGTCGGCGTAGAAACTTAGTTAAGTCATATATATTTTTAAATATGGATCTTGAACCGGTTCAAATAGCGCCTTTGACCATGTGAAATCCTGACTATGGGTTGTGGGTATAAGAAATCTTCAGCAAATTCAGCATCAATCCTAAAACTTAGGGCATATGATATAATCTGTCATGAGAGTCTTCTTTCAAACTCTTAGAGCACGACTGAATTGACAAAGCCTTATCCCGATTCTTGCATTCCTACTATTTTGTTTTAATCTAAATTGGGCCAAATTTGTTTAATCAAACTTTTGGGAAAAATATTAGATTGAAACAATAGATATTGTGAGAAAGATAACAACAGTAGGAATACAATCCAGAAGATGACTCTCGTTAAGCTTATTCTGTTTGTAAGAAAGATATAAGGATTATGACTACGTTCATCTTGAGGGCAAATAGATGGATCCTAAATGACCTGATAATGTGAATTATAAAATTGTCCATGACAAGCATTTACTATTGATGCTGTCTTGTTGTAATCACCTCCATTTTTTCTTGCTTCAACAATCAGAAAGATTTTGTTCAAAGTAAAGAACTTCATATAGAGATCCTGCATGATTGAACTTTTCAAGTGGAAAATTTTCTTTTCCCATTTATTTTATTATTGCTCAAATCAGAAATTATTATTTTTCTTAAAAGTTGGTTATTTGTGCCTTTTGCTTAACATTCTCTTCAATTACTCAGCTAGTCCCTTGATGAGCTCAAGATAAACTAGAACTCAGGCAAATCATTTTGTAAATCTAATTGATGATGGCGAGGTCCAGTGCGGACGATGCAGAGCTAAAGCGTGCATGCGAGGTGGCCATTGAAGGGAGCAAGCATAATGTCATCCTCTCCATCCGTGTGGCGAAGAGCCGTGGCATTTTCGGGAAATCCGCAAAGCTTGGCCGCCAAATGGCCAAAGCTAGGGTTCTTGCTATCACTAGTAATCCCCCTTACACTTCTTTTGATTTTCCATTGATGGTATTCTTCCTCTTTGTCTTATTATTCATTCATGTTGGGAAATAAGATAACATGCAAAGTAAGTTTTCTATAAATCAAGCCCACGGGTAAACAACAAAGTTATATTTGATAAATAATGACATACGATCTTGTGATATGGAGAATAAAATAATATTCCAACATCTCCTTCCATGATGCTTCACTGCTATTGACGCCGTCCAAGAACAACGCAACCATAGTAACAAGTATCGTGCAAAATAGCCTGCTTCCAATGACTCAACTCCTTCGATGAAAATCACCAACCAAATGACTATAGAACGAACTCATGATCCAAGAACAAACTCTAATCTAATGCAATTAGTATCTTGTCAAGGAAACAACGAACAAAATGGAACTAATGTCGTTGCACCCATTTAGGGATCTCGTGGGTTCCATATGCGAGCTTGTGCACAAACATTAACACTGTAAGTTAGAACTATCATATTCTAAAATAGAGCGTTATCACCCTATAATTCAAAGGGCCGCCATCACTTTTATTGTGTCATTGATTGAGTCGTTATCAAGATAAATCGGTGTTTCCATACAGTTAACGCGCGTTATCACAATCATTACATCATTAATATTATCTTTGTTATTTTCTTATCTTGTTTGGTGCCTACCACATCATACAAAAAGGGACCATTGTAATACAACCATGAGCACTAATGATGCAAGAGGTGGCACAACTAAAGGAAGAGACAATGCGAAAAAGGAGATGCTTGGCTAAGTTCGTCGATCAACAACTTAATTAATGCATAATTGTTCGCTGAACAACTGGTTAACGAATGAAAAAATTTGTCCACCAATGACCAGCCAATTGACAGACTAACCCTTTCTGTTGGTCAACTGAATTTCTTATCCTAAAATAACTCTGTTTCATATTCTTAGAGTTAACTATTGATAGATTTTTCAGATTATCTAGTTTTGTATGAAACTCTAGGCAGATGTGTCCCTTACTACCATTTCAATAGTTTCTCGGGGCGAGAACTTCATTTCAATTAAACCGCTGCGAGGTTAGCGATCCTAACCTTTTTATATGACAACTAACAATATCAATGACTCCACCACAACTAACAACTTGGTAATCCAAACACTTTTGAGAATGCAAGAGGAAATGCAACAATAGTGCGAGGTACCTCGATAATAGGTAAGAAATCCTAACTATGGTTGGCTTCCACATCAACCAACCTTCTTAGCATCAAGACGTTACTTAGGCTGTCCCAATGTATGGGTTGTGGGTGTGTGTGTGTGTGGGGGGGGGGGGGGGGGGTGGGGGTGGGGTGGGGGTTGGGGAAGTTGAGTAGTGTTCAATGAATGGTTTTGTCCAACAATCCCTCCAACTTCTTAACCCGAAGTCCATTTTGGCTCATAATTAAGGAAAAGGGATAAGAGAATGTCCAACAAAATGACTATCAATACCGAGAGTTTTAAGATCATCTACTGCTTTTATGTGATAACCTTGACATGCAGGAATTTCTGGATTGACTTGTAGAAGTGGAGAAATACTTTGATCTCATTGAGTGTCATAGAAGCTCTGTGCGAAAAGTGTGGCTTACAAACTTTAGGATGGAGCCTTTACTTGTCGGAAAACTTCAGCTAATCATAGGCAACAGTGTAAAGAATCTATTGAAACTTGGAGGTGC
Source organism: Platanthera guangdongensis (assembly GCA_039583875.1). Taxonomy (NCBI): domain Eukaryota; kingdom Viridiplantae; phylum Streptophyta; class Magnoliopsida; order Asparagales; family Orchidaceae; genus Platanthera; species Platanthera guangdongensis. The sequence goes on from CM077164.1 coordinate 7,936,158, forward strand.
ATATGAGAAGCGCTTAAGTTCTCCTTCCTCCTGATTGATTACAATCAAATGCTGTATCAGAAGTATCAGGAACGTCGACAAGTTCTACAATATACCGAAGAATATTATCGATTTTCTACAGTAACTCACATGTAACCGAAGGACAACAAACTACGAGATTTAGAGATGCGATTTGTGGTGGCGATCAAGGTCCGTGTTCAACTTACTACATTGAATAACACAGTTGATGCAATTGATCAGGCTGTGAAAGTTGAAGCCCAACTGAATCAGTTCAGAAGAAGTCAGTATAACTACTGATGGTATGGAAAGTCCTGTCATGGAGCAAGCTTCAAATATTAAACTCCCCGAGCAATTGAAAGAGAACAAGGCAGAGGATGATAAAGTGCAAATGGGAGACCTATACATGGGACTCCTACCAAGGGGTGATCACAGAGGAAATGCCAATGTACACTCCCACAATTTTGTGGGAAAGCGTTGCCGTTGCCAAGAACTTGGGCATTTCTCCAACAACTCAAACATCTCTCCAACAATTGCCCGAACACATGACCCCCACAATTGATGCAATCAAAATCACATCTATATATTTTTATTTATATGCATTTTTATTTTATTCGCATATGTATCGTGCTTTCATTTCATGCTTGTTTCTTTTCCACACATGTTTTACCGCCAATGTGTTTTGTATCACAGATTTCACTCTCCCTTGAATGAAAAGATCTGTCAAATTATGCTAATTCTTTGGGCATGCTTAACATCAAAATATAAAATTATTTTTTTTATTAATTAATATTTTTGAACTTATCACTGTCGGCTTATATCATGGTTTAGCTTTAAACCCTTATCTCTTTACCCTTATCTTAGATGAGATCTGCAGACATATCCAACAAGCAATACCTTGGTGTTTATTTTTTGCGGATGATATCGTTTTGGTCGATGAGCCGCGCGAGGGTGTAAATGCAAATCTTGAATCTTAGCGAGACACTTTAGAAAAGAAGGGTTTTAGGTTGAGCAGGGCAAAGACGGAGTATCTGGAGCTAGCAGTGCAAGAAGGATGGATGATTTCGTTGTTAAGTTGGGTGATCAAGATATTTCCCGCAGTGAGTGTTTTAAATATCTTGGATCGATTGTTCAAAAAGACGGAGGTATTGATAAAGATGTGACACAGAATCCAAGCGGGTTGGTTGAAGTTGAGAGGCGCGTCAAAGATCTTATGTGATTGTATAGTACCATTAAAACTTAAAGGCAAGTTTTACCGTGCTGTAATTATATCAACGATGCTCAATGGTTTTGAGTGTTGGGCAGTGAATTGTGTACATGAGCGAAAAATGAGAGTTGCAGAGATGAGAATGCTTAGGTGGATGTGTGGACACTCGAAACTGGATAATATTAGGAATGAATATATCAGGGATAAGACAGGAGTAGCATCAATTGCAGAGAAGAGGCGAGAAGCTCGACTAAGATGGTTTGGACACATTCAAAGGAGACCATTAGAGACACCTGTTAGGCGTTGTGAGAGTCTAGTCACTAGGCATGTTAAACGAGGTAGGGGTAGACCAATAAAGACTTGGAATGAAACAATAATATGTAATGACATGATGTACTTAGGCATTAGTGAGATTGTGACAAAACACAAAAGATAGAGCACAATGACGACAAATGATCCATATAGCCGACCCCACTATAGTGGGATAAAGGTTTGAGTGTTTTTTTTGTAATATTTTTGAACTTACAAATTAATGGAATCTAATTTTTAGACTTAATTTAATGAGGTGAAATATTAAGTGCTAGAATATTTTAGTTTTAATCCCATTAGTGACCTTTTATTCCTTTCCATCATAGCCAGCGCCTTCAATAGTCATTTGGATATTTTATATTCTTAAAAAGAAACTTTATATAGCTCGATTCCCCTCCCCTTTACAACCAGAATGAAATAAAATCAAACATATCATTTATCATAAATGCTTTGTTTAGTGTTATCCAACAACGTTTCTCGCTCTTGTGCCGTCGGCCACTCCTACAACTTTTCCGAGCACAACTCTGACATCTGAAGGTGGAACAAAGTTTGACACTCTTTCTCGATCTCCGTTCGGCATCATCGATTCCCCCAGGATCGGGTGAGCCGCTTGACCTGCACAAACGAAGGAAATCCCATCGAATGTCTCCGACAACTCATGCTCAACCTGCCTTTCACGCCGAGGTCTCCCCACCCTCATTCTGAAACCTCATTTATCTTCCTCAACCAGATTCAACATCTCCACCCTCTTAACTCATTGACCCATCATTTCTAAGAGTTCCCGTCATCCCGTTTACACTTAATAAGTCCAATTAATCCTATATTTGCTCTGAGTCCTACCTCGATCCTTCCCTATCGGAATCCAGAGAACCCGACATCCATTTAGTCGCTACATTTATGAGTCTATGGTATACCTCTTTCTCTCTTCATGTTCTAATCATGTCAATTTAATTTTATATGGTCTTTAAATTTTAAAGTTTTCCCTAAAGTGTCATAGCACATGTCTATCGTTAATATGAAAACCGAATGTCGTCATTTCTTTCACTTTATATTTGTGGAATGTTATGTTATGTGTATTTATGTGCCTCTTTGGTGGTTTGTCGGATGACAGTGGTAGGTGTGGATGACATCGGGATATAAGGGTTGTTAACCCTATAAATAGTGGAGAAGATGAGAAGTTGAAACCCTTGAAGGGAAGGGATGAGAAGAGGAGCTTGAGGAAGAGAAAGAGAATTTGATAACTTTTCTTGCTTAATCCTTATAAGATCCCACGGGCCCTATATATATAGGCGCCGATGGCATAACTGTAAATATCAAACATACATCAAATATTAAAAACACATAAACGCTACGAAGACGATGACTCAATACAACATGATATGGTACAATTACTCGACTCAACATATACATAATAATAATACAAGATAACCGACGGAGGATCCTTAACACTCTATCCGTCCTTGACATCGAGCTTGCTCGTAAGCTCGAACTCCACGTAGATGGTCGGATCATCTGACATCTCAATCTCCCGCCAAAATAATGCCTGATTGGGAGTAGCGGTGGCAGTGGCGTCGACGAGTAGTAGCGACACTGTCAGAAAGGCGGTCGGTGGAAGTAATGGCTTCGATAAGGTCGGTGGAGAGGTGGTGAGTAGTAACAACAAGGAGGTCGGAGGAACGATGACCGACAGTAGGAACGGATCCGTCGGGGTCAGCGGAGCACAGACCGACAAAAGCGGCAAGGCATATGCCGCTGGAAGCGACAAGACATGGGCAAGCGAAAGAGGCAAGGCTGGGGCCGACAGAGCAAGAGCCGAAAGAGGATGCAGTGAGATGGCCGAAGGAGTGATGCGCTGACGACAAATGCACCAGTCACCTATGTTGTTAAAGGCGCAAGGCGCACCGAGTCGCAAAGGGGCCCTGGAGCTTCGGCGCGAGGCGCAAGGCGCAGGCGCGCGCCCGAGGCACGTGAGGCGCAAAATTGGGGAAAATGAAATTGTGCGAATTGGGCGCCCAATTCGCTGAAATTGAGCGAATTGGGCCCCCAATTCGCTGAAATTGAGCGAATTGGGCCCCCAATTCGCTGATTTTCAGCGAACTGGGCCCCCAATTCGCTGATTTTCAGTGAATTAGGCCCCCAAGTGTGCCTATCTTGGGTGAGTCTAAGATCATAATTTTGCTCATCTCCCAAAAAAAAGTTGAAAAAAACATCTGGAAAGGCCCAGACGCGCCTTTGGTGCGCCTGGGAGCCTGTAAGGCGCGCACCGGGGCACGCCTGAGGCGCGCCTGGGTGCGCCTGGGGCACATCGCCCGCCTCAGCCATGCTGAGGCGCGGCGGGCCGCGCCCGGCGCCTCAGGCGCGCCTAGGTGCGCGCCTTGACAACACAGCCGGTCACACAAGTAATATAAAATGGGAGTGGTTCCCCAAGTATCGATCTCTCAAGGAATGCAGGTTGGGGCCGTGTTTCGATTGATAGAAAATTAATTATAAAGGTTGACAAAATAGTTTGAGTTGATTTGTTGGTGGGGTTGTGAATGCTAAAAAAGAAAAGGATTGCGGGTTACAGTCATCGCTTCACAACAAGGTGGATTCAAGCCGCTAATGCCGCTTCGTTTGTCGAATAGATGTGTGTGCAGGTGTGGAAGTCGAAGTGAGGGTTAAGAGCACCTCTTCACAAAGCGAGTGGATTACACGGGCCGTTAACACTGCTTTGCAAGGTGAGTAGACGTGATAACACGTGAATGGATGCGAGAACTCTTGTGGAAATGAGGGTAGTATTCACCTCTTCACTTGGCTCACACCTAGCAATTGCTAGTGACTTAGTGTAGCCTATCCGATCCACACAACACAAAACAGGTTAGGTCACACCTCCAACACTTATAAACAATACATAATTTCATAAAAAATGACATACAATTTAAGGTCATGGGTTTATAGTGCATACATTATCATTGCAATGAAGAAAATAGCCTCAAACATCTAAAAGAATGGAGAAAGAGCGAAGGATACAACCAAATCTAGAGACTCGTGGAAGATTCACAGTAGGAATCACCGGGTCATCACTTCGTGTCCTAGATCGGTCTTCGACTATCGTTCGGGATCCAGAAGGTCTCTCACCACCTTCTAATGTGCCTGTCTTCTCTAGGCTCACGATCCGGCCACTTCCGTTGCAGATTTCTCCTTTCTTGGTGATGAAAAGACGGCTAGAATATCCTCCTTGAAGTCCTTGGATGATGCGAGGTGGCCACATGTGAAGCCCTAGGTGTTGGGGAGGAAGGAACAGAGCAGGAGCTCCTCCCTTAGGGTTTTCGGCGAAACAGGGCAGAACTGGCCAGGTTTGGATTGACCTTCCGGAATAGAGCGAAACGTACGCTTAAATAATGTTTTTGACAAAAATTGGTCACGTACAGTCGATTGCACGATCATGCGTTTCCCTTCCATTAATTTTCCAAATTGAGCAAGGAAATGGCTCGTGCGATTTTGTTCACGCACGGTGAAAACCAATCGTAAGAGAAGAAATCGCACGGGCAACGATAGACCGTGTTTTTTAGGGTCAAACAAAATACTCGTGCGATTTTTTTCACCCATGGTTGAAAACAATCGTGCGAGAAGGAATCACACGAGTGACATTAAATTGTGAATTTTTTATACAAAATATGTTGCTCGTGCGATTTTGCTCATGCACGGGAAAAATCGACCGTGTGAGGCAAAATCTCACGGGCCTGGACAAAACCCCTATTTTAAGCAAAATGATCGCGCACGACCGCAAAAAGCGCGCACGAAGGAATTTCACACGGTCATGTGATTAAGCGTTTATGACATCACGATGATCACGACAATAGCGATATCACGCATGAGCAGAATGCCCGTGCGCGTAGGAAAATCGCACGACCATGTGAATTGCACTAAATTCATGTATGGATTGAGATCTGTCCCCTGTGTCTAAAACCAATTCTCCAGAGTCATTTGCAACCGACAAACATACTCATTTGCCAAAATGAAAAGATAAACTGATGGGGGGCACCATGCGCTCACCCCAACAACGGTTGAATGCGCAATTACACTCCAACACGAGCTTTTTGTGCACTTATCATGCAAATAACTATCTAGGGTCCGTTTGACTAAGCTGTGACGGTGCAGAAAGCAGTGGTGCAAGAATCAGCTGTTTTGCAACGGTGAAAAAATTTATGAAACTGTTTGAAAAATTGTATTTGTAGTGCTGTATGAAACAATGATGCAGAATTAAGCAATGATAATAATACTTAAACAACCCGGAGAATTTAATCGACATTAATTTTATTTAATTATAATAATAAATATATTAATATTGACGGGGTTCCCCAAAATATGTTCGGACGAGTCATAGATTTTTTCCCCGATCTTGTCCGGCTCGACGCTACAATTCGAATGAGCACATTCTCACACAATTTCGAGTACGTTCAGTATTCCAAACGGACGTCAGGACGCACGTATGCGCACTCGATTCGCTCACGAGCGCTGCTGTATAATAAGGAATATACGTTAAAGCATTAATATATATTAATTAAAAAAATTAATATATAAAACATTTAATCATAGAATTCATTTATGACTAATTAAATGTTAATATTTAAATTAATTAACGTTAATAATTTAAATGATATAAATTATAAATTTAAAATAACGTTAATAATTTTAATATATTAATTAAAATTATATATATTATTAACATTAATAATTAAAGTTATAATATAAATAACGTTAATAACATAAAAGTTAAATAATTAACGTAAATTAAATGTTAATAATCTATGTTATAATATAAAAGTTTATGTACGTTAAATATATATATAAATTTTAAATTTTTTTTTTTTAAAGAATATAGCGCTGCAGCTTTTTGAGAGCTGCCACCGCCCGCTCCAATTAATTGTTTGGCGGGGCGGCAGCAAAAGCAGCCGCCGCTCCGCCAAACAGGGCCCTAGTGAAATATAAGTGAATTCCTATCGAAAGTGAAGTGCATAAATGTGAAAACGAGCTTAGATGAGTCCAAAAAACACTATAAATCAGACTCATCACACCCCCAGAGTTACTTATCTGCTCTTCTTGAGCAAACAATATTTCATGAGGATTAGAAAAGCAATAATGCTGGCAAGGTAATTGAATACACAGAATACCATGAGAAGTCACATGCTCGCACGTGTAGGAATTTTAGTAGGAAAACCTTTTTCACATGCGAAAGAGATTATAACTTTTCTAGATTGCATTTCGATCTATTATTTCTACTCGTAACTAGAATCACGGTGAATCCTTCGGTCACGTGTTGGGAGAAAGCAGCTCGGTCACTCAGAGGTGTTTTGCTAGAAATCAAGGATCGGAACAACCTCCAAGAAATCCTTGAATGTCGATGACCATAGGCTTACTCGGTCACACTCTTTCAACGACACTGGTTAATACACAATGCGAACCAAGAGGGCTTTAGGTTATATTGTAGGCTTAGGTTTACGGTGCGGTAATCAATAGATCAACTCGGGGGCTTAACACCAAAACTTAAATGAGCTCGCACAAATAATACTATCCCAGCAATAATGATAACGTGCACAGGGCACCCCCGGACTTGAACAACATATTATGGGCGGTATGCACCGCCTATTCCCAAATACACATTCTTTTCAACCTTTTTTTTCTTCGTTTCCTCTTTTTTCACAGATTTAATTTCAGAATTTCAAAACAACTCAGCTAGATTTTTTTAACTATGTATTGTCACCACATTCAAACATACACCCATCACAACCGATTTTTTTGAAATAAAGTTTTGAGCTCAGAATTTGGTGTGTGAATAGGAGTCGTTTTGGCCTTGGTGAATTTATGGTGGACAACAGATTGGGTTTATGCTTAAATGGTGCGAGCTTGGATAATACGTGTAGGTCAAGGTGCAAAGGCTCAACCAGGCCAAGAGATGACCTATATCACATTCGCACTCATGAATTAACCTATACCCATGCCTCGAGAGTCGCCAGGGGCAAATTCTAGCTACCGAGAAAGAATATCCTTCTTCCCGACTCAAGCAATACGACTCTAGTGACCGTCTACACACTCACCTACACTACCATCAGATTCCACCGGATTCACAAATTGCGAGTAGAATAAACAATGTCCATGCAAATAAAATACTATAAAACTAAAAGCACGAGAAAAAGTTGATTGTACAACTCTACATGCGACATGAACACTCGACTAGGAGCACTACAAGAGTCAATATTTTATTTCTCGACTCAATCCCATGCCATTACACAAATTTCCAAACAACATGAAAAATATAATTTTACTCTGAATGTAACGACATGCGCACGCTCAAGTGGGTGCGATGGTGTGCGGCTAATGCTAGAAAATATTTTTTTTTGCAATAATAAAAACATGAATTGAATGAAGCTTCCAGTACGCATATGCTGCGGTGCACATGAATAGTGGGCACAAACTCTCTTGCTCTCCCCCCAAACTTATAACATGCCGAACCAAACAATGATTTTGAAATAAAATCTAGTTTGAGATAAGGAGAGTGGTTACCTAAATACTCAGTTAGTGAGCATACCAAAAGATGCGTGAAAACCAGTAGAAAGAAGCTCCTGCCATCCAGCTAAAGATCACTATAAACCTGCTGGGAAAAATTCTCCTAGCACATACAGATATATATAATAAAACTAAGGCAGCTACACATTAAAACTACACTACCACAAGAAATACTAATAACCACAAACATAACACATACAAGCTAAACATCACATAACAAAACCATAATAAAGGAAACGAAGATTCAACAAGGAATCCATAAGTTCACAAATGAGAACAGCAGTCCCAAATATCCAGTTCCACATTACAACACATAATTAAATAAAATATAATAGAACAAAAACGACAACAGCCAATCTAAGAGAGTAGGAGATCACTCAATGAGGTGACTGAGGAGGAGATGGAGTAGGTGTTGTCCTGCGGCAATGCGATGTGGATGCACGGCTAGGAGGCATGTGAGGTGCTATCCCCATGTGTTCACCCATGTAAAACCTCAACTCGCTCTGCCAGGAGATGGTGTCCTTGAGCTGCACTATCTTCTCGTAGAAATCAGGGAATTACTCCTCGAAGATTCGGCGCGCAGCGCGCCACTAAGGAGCAGCAGCAGGAACATGAGTAGGAGTAGGAACAGGAGCAGGAGCAACACTGATGGGCTCATCAACGATAGGTGCACTGGTCCCCAAAAAAGGCTCCACATCCACCGCATCAGAGGGAGTCCGACGATCAACAACGACCTTACGAATCTGGTAAGGCCAAGTGTCACCGACCTCGTTCTTCCGGATCAGCCTGAACAAAGTCATCGTGGTGAGTGATATTGGCTGACCAGAGGAGACTGTGGTCATAGGCGGCAAGGCATCTCAGATGCCCATGCCCTTGGCGATCCTCGTAATGAAGTGCGATACGCCGATGGATTTCGGCTGAAGATAAGTGGCTTGGTGGAGGAGGTAGAAGCAAGGATGTGACCAAAGTGCAGGGGAACTCGCCGCTGCATGCTGTATAGGTACAAAAGATCTTGCCAGCCAACCACATTTTAGCTCATGGCACGCGCATTGATTCTGTGACAGATCAAGTGCTGAACGTAGTGGAGTGCGGATGAGATAATATGAGTAGACTTTATAGCACGAGCTTCATATGATAGATTTCTTCCCGTGATAGACTGCCAGAACTCGCTGGGAGAAACCCCCCCGAGGAACTCAAAGGGTCGATAGTGGATGTTCGTTTTATGAGTTGCTCGGTGGAATAAATCCCTGCATAGGCCGCCAGAGTACCAACACCACATGTGTGCGTGCGGCCCATCATATGGATAGAAACCGACATAGGATTTCCAGTCGTCCCGTCCATCGAATCTAGAATGCAAAACGTAATGACGAACTCAAAAGTGAGTTCACGAAATCTGTCCTCAAGGATAAAGAACAACTGATTCCATTCACCCACTTCGAGTAATCGCACTTTCGCCCCATCTAGACCAATAGTTTCAAGGGCAGAGTCCATGACAAATCTATAGTCGAGGAAGCTCTTTTGTTGCAATCTATCATACCTCGCCAAGTGCTCTGGATTTGTGAAAGACAGGATGATATCTGTGGATGCTGTGCTCTGTCGCAAGGAAGAAGAACTTGCTCCCCGAAGGGATTTACTCACAATGACGGCGAGGAGAGGATCGTGAAAGGTTAGGGAGTGAGTGAGAGAAGGATCAAAGGGAGGAAATGGAGGAATCGAACGAGGGAAGGAAGTCGGGACGGAACCTACGAATTGCACGCTGCAAGATAAATTAGAGCTTGCGTGCGACCAGTGCTGTACGAAAGGCGTATTTATAATTTTAAAATTCACACGATCTTGCGTTTCAATAACACGACCCATCTGCCCGTGCAATTTTCAAATTTTGCACCATGACTTTTAGAATTTCTGGCTTGCCTGTTCACAAATGGAGTAAATGTGGAATGATGTTTAAATGATGGATAAATCACAAAGAATGATCTACGAGCCTCTTGGCGGGCATAGTGACATTAACAACATAGATTAACATACACAAACCGAATACTAAACGAAACACAATTATTCAAGAACAAAAATGAAAGATTAAATTACATAATTAGTTTTTAGTCCTACTCCCGAATAACTACCGAAGTTATTGTCTTCTCAGCACGACTTATTTAGCATTCGTAAAGCCCTAACTTATAGGTCGATGAAAAACAAGGTGAACGGGTAAATGCCCCAATATCTGTGTCGGTAACGAGTACCGATACAGCGACAAAGCAGTCACCTCCTTTCCTGAATAATAATACAGGAATTCAACAAGTAAAAGTGGTAAGAAGTAAGACGAGGACTTCTCCTCACTAATTTCACCACAACACATGTCCTTACCCGACACGGTGTCATCATACACGTGATATATGTAGGAGGAGAAAGCGATGAATGAAGCTTCCTTTATGGAGGGGAGATAAACCTCCTCACATAAAGGAATGCTCATTTCATCGACTTGAGCAGACTACCCCATGTCCACCTAGAATACCTGTGACAAATCAACCTGCACAGGCGCAAACAATGAAGGTGAGTTAGGAAATAAAAGTGATGAAGAACATAAATAATTATTAATTGCGGGAGTGGTCCCGATCTCACTCCCATCAGGTTTCACAATGTGATCAATGTAGACAACGAGCGCATCGCTGTAAGGAGAAAATGAGCTACATGGAATTTCGGTGATGATTTTTTACTTTCCCTTCTGGTGATGAGGTAATAACTTCATCACAAAAAAGAATATCCTCCTCAGTGTAACTCGGCTTAGCTTCAGGAACCAAAAGCTCATCCTGTACATCTAAATAATCGACAAGTTCAAAAGACATATGCGTAGTGACGTCAGAAAAACTGGAGGATAAGCAGGACTCATGATAGAATCAACAAGAAGACGAGAGCAATCCTCCGGCACTGAAGTAACAAAGAAGGAAACTCTATGAAGTCTTATTGACAATTAACAACAAAACTGATTGTCGTATCTGTTGTGCTCTCAGGATGACATGATGGCATAACACATACGTCATCCGTGATGGAAGGAGCAGTGTGATAAGGAAGTGGTGGAATAGTGATAAACGCTGGCTCATCATCTTCCGCCATTTGCAATTTCCATTTCTCACAGTCATTCAGTGCATGATCCAAACTTTGACAACACAAGCATCGCTTCCCAGTAGGTTTCGACCTTGATGGCGCCGAACCACCCAAAGAAGGTTATGCTCGCAATGGGGACGTGTAATGATAATAAGTAGACTCATTATATGAAGGTCCATATGCAGTGGAAGTTCCATATGATGAGCCAAACAAATTGTTATTATTCCTTTATATATAACACTCTTCACTACCATGACTACGAGAATAGCACCGATTACAAGGTTGATGAGAATGCATTTTTGGTACAATGATGAATTCAAAATAAAGCAAGCAAACCAACACTTACTATGCACGAACAAAATTATCCTTAGTGAAAAGCTGAGTCTAATTAGAATAACAAGGGTTTACAAGTGTGAATAAAATAAAAGATGAAAATTAAAACAATGCGATGTACACATGGAAGAAAACTAATTTTCTTAACAAAAGACACAAACCATCTACATTTCCCGACAATGACGCCAAAAACTTGATGCACTGGCACAAGTGCACCGATTGCACAAGTAATATAGTGGATCCCCAAGTATCGATCTCTCAAGGAATGTAGGTTGGGGCCGTGTTTCGATTGATAAAAAAATTATTATAATGGTTGACAAAAATGGTTTGAGTTGATTTGTTGGTGTGGTTGTGAATGCTAAAACAACAAAGGATTGCGGGTTACAGTCACTTCTTCGCAACAAGGTGGATTAGACAAGCCGCTAGCACCGCTTCGCTTGGGGAATGGATGTGTGCAAGTGCGGAAGTCGAAGTGAGGGTCAAGAGCACCTCTTTGCAAGGCGAGTGGATTACACGGGCCGTTGGCATAGCTTCGCAAGACGAGTGGATGTGAGAGCACACAAATGGATGTGAGAACTATTGCGAAAATGAGGGTCGTATTTACCTCTTCACTTGGCTCACACTTAACAATTGCTAGTGTAGCTTATCCAATCCACACTACAAAATAACAAGTTAGGGCACACCTCCAACACTCATAAACAATACATAATTTCATAGAAATGACATAGAACTTAAGGTCATGTGTTTATAGTGCATGCATACATCATTATTGCAATGAAGAAAATAGCCTCAAACATCTAAAGGATCAGAGAAAGAGCGAGGGATACAACCAAATCTAGAGACTCATGGAAGATTCATGGTAGTAATCAATGGGTTGTCATTCCGTGTGCTAGCTCGGTCTTCGACTATCGTTCGGGGTCCCGTCTTCTCTGGACTCACAATTCGGCCACATCCATTGCAAATTTCTCCTTTATTGGTGATGAAAAGATGGCTAGAATCTTCTTAAAGTCCTTGGATGATGCAAGGTGGCCATGGGTGAAGCCCTAGGTGTTGGGGAGGAAGGAACAGAGCAGGAGCTCCTCCCCTAGGGTTTTGGCGTAACAGGGCGGAACTGGTCGGGTTTGTATCGATCTCCCGGAATAGAGCGAAACTTGCGCATAAGTATTGTTTCAAACAAAAGTTGTTCACACACGGTCAATCGTACGATCGTACGAACGCAACATGTGTTTCCCTTCTGTTAACTTTCCAAATTGAGCAAGGAAATGACCTGTCCGATTTTGTTCACACACGGAGAAAACCAATCTTGCGAGAAGAAATCGCACGGGCCGCGACAGACCGCTACTTTTCAGGGTCAAACAAAATACGCGTGCGATTTTCTTCACGCACGGTTGAAAATAACCGTGCGATAAGGAATCACACGAGTGACATTAAATTATAAAATTTTTTGACAAAACACGTTACTCGTGCGATTTTGCTCATGCACGGTAAAATCGACCGTGCGAGGCAAAATCGTGCGGGCATGGACAGAACCCCTATTTTAAGCGAAATGATCGCGCACTGCAGCAAAAATCGTGCGCGAATAAATTTCACACAGTCGTTCGATTAAGCGGTGGTGACAGCACGACGATCACGACGATAGTGATGTCCCACATGAGCAGAATGCCCGTACGCATAGCGAAGAACGGGGGAGCGGATCGCGGTGGACTTTACCGCGTGGGTCTCATAAAATTGGCGGTAACCAATAAAAGAGGACCACACCTCTTGAGTCCGTACCCCCAGAGGAAAATCCCAAGAAAGATTGTCAAGGCCCGGGCTAGTGGCTGCCTCCGTGGAGTACAAACCTGCAAGTTCTGCGAGTTCGACAAGAGAGCAACGATGAGTGGTCCCCGGGATATGGAACTCCGTTGTTGAAGGTCACCCCGAGGGGGTCATATCCCGTGAAAGTGCACATGAACTGCAATGTTAGTTCCCTGAACTCGTTTTCCTGGTTATCAAAGACAACTCCCGTGGCCAACACTAAGTAATTGCCTAACTTCCTCCATGAGGTGACTGCCATCACTAAGATCACAAAGATCATTCCAATCCACAAACCTTTGCGAGAGGAAGGGCTTCCCTTCGAGTCGATTAAAGCGTTGCAACTGTGCCGGCTTTTGGAACTCCAACATCCTTTCAACAGGCGTGGAAGAGGATGACTCTCCGGACGCCGATAGGCCACAAACTTCTTTCTCCCTTTCTTGGACGGACCCGTGGAGGAATGGAGGTAATGAAGAATGGAAGTGAAGAGGGAGTGAATGGGGGAAGAAATGGAGGAAGAAAACCTGGGATTTTAGCGGACGGAGAAGGGAGAACGCACAAGAGCAGGCGGTGAGGGTTTGTGCCGAATGAGCGTTACGACCCGATTTCCGGTTTTATAATTTCTTCAAATCGCACGACCAGTGGTCGTGCGTTCGCGCACGATCAGTGGTCGTGCGCTAAGCAATTTTTGGAAGAGCAAGGGATTTTCGGGCAATGACCCATAGACGCACAGGAACCCTGCAGTGGTGAATAAAGAACGCACAAGAGGCTTCGGGATGCGACCAACAGTGCTCCAACACTATTATTACATAAAACACTTGCTAAAGCAACGCAAAAGAATTGCGTAAAACAAAACAAAAATACAGGATAACTATTGGGGTTATTGTCTCCCATCAGTATTGATTGAAAAGTCCAAAAACGCCTTAATTAATCGGCACATGAAACAAAACTTCACAGGCAAATCAACAAGAATCCGTTTCGGTAGCGGGTACCGATACGGAGACAGGATATAGACTGCCCTACCTGAATAAAAATACCCGTGCTTTGTTGGTAGGGGGTAAAGGGAGAGGAATGGGTAAGAAAGCTCCCCTTCTTTATTTTACCTTGGACTGATGGCCTGGTCCATCAGTGTGCTGCTCTAATTCTGCCAAGAGGGATGATTAAAAGCTATTGTAAATTTTTTTAGTGTCCAGAAATATTCATAATTTCCATGTCTAACCATTGCCACTTCTCAAGTATAGAGAGCAAAAGTGTCATTCTAGGGATGAAAGCAATGGAACTAGAAATCCCAAAGCGGCATTTAGGAATCACATTTAAATTGAGAGTCAGGCAGAAAACGGGTCGCGTTCAGAACCGCGTTCTCCCGCACCCTTTGTTCGATGAGATCCTCACGATGAAGCGCGACGAGAAAGAGGGAAGATCGCTTTCCTCACTCAAAGCATTAAGATATTTTTGAATATAGGAAACACCCAATTATGACATGTCCGAGCATCATTTCAAAAACTTACACTTGCACGCTTAAAAACAATATGCAACTGTCGACCAAAACTGTAGTTACCTATTTTTTTAAAATAGTTCAAACAACTTTTTATCTAACTTTTTAGAACAGTCATCAGAGCTTTCCATCAGCAGCCAATACAAAGGCAGAGCACTTTGTCTTAAGATCCCCACTAGCATCATTTCAAAAACTTACACTTGTTAAAAACAATATGAACTGACCAAACTGTAGTGGAATCAAGATACTGTCTTATCCAGTTGAGAACGTTGTCTTAAGGTACCCGTTTCCTCTTTGCTTTATTGCCCTCCACAGCACCTCTTACCCTATTTATTGCATTCTTTATTCACTCCACAGCACCTCTTACCCTCCACAGCACCTCTTACCCTATTTATTGCATTCTTTATTCACTCCACAGCACCTCCACAGCACCTCTTGCCCTCCACAGCACCTCTTACCCTCCACAGCTTCTGCAGGATAAAGATAGATAAAAGGGCAAAAGTTCTCATTCCAATGGTTTAAAAGGATACGTTAGCCTAAGAATTTTCACCATTTGTGGCCAAATGGGTAGCTACCACCAGTGACGATTCCCAATCCTTTCCAGCAGTTGAATAAGTGCTCACAAGATTAGCCTCACATCAGATTGGCCCAGGAAGTTAAAAAAGAAGCGCTGGACTGCTACAATTGCCCAAACGATTTAGCTAACTTCCAAATAGTCAGGCATATGGTACAATATGCATTAATTAATATATGTTTGATCATCTCTTTGGAACAAGGAGTGAGATCCCATTTGTACATACAATTCCTGTCATTCCCTAAATCCGATAATATTCTAGTGATAGACATTAAACTCCCAGTATATTAAAATAAATAAGTAGGCTTGATTTGCAACTTTGATCTGCATTATACAGGATGATGGTCTGCATTATACAGAGCCAAAAAATTAGGCTCGCAGGATCAAATTACTGTGCTTGTTTTTTCTTCAGTTGAAGTACTATGATCCATTACAAATTTTTTCTAACCTTTAACTTATTATGCAGCCAAGGTAAAGGGTCAAAAAACAAAAACTTTTCTTCGAGTCCTGAAATATTCTAATGGAGGAATTCTTGAGGTATACCACTCAAATCTTGAAAGAACATAAGCCATTGCAGTTTTTTGTTTATATTAGCATAGGTTTAGCTCTTATTATGGACGGAAAATTTATATTCAGTTATTTCATGTTGAAACTCATAAGAATTGTTTTGCAGACAAGGAAGGTGATCTTTTACAAACTACTTTTTTGATATCTGTAATCTCCAATTATTTTATATTTTTTCAATATAAACTAGTCTCTTTGTATGCCTTTGATTGACCAGAGGTTTCTTTTGCAATAGAAATCTAGTTCTGCCCACATTTTGGAAAGTAAAACTAAGGCGCCGTTTGGGGAGACTTATTTTTACCGGTCAAGCGGTTACGAGCGCATGAACCTGACCTTAATGGTCGTAACCGCTTGACCGGTAAAAATAAGTCTCCCCAAACGGAGCCTAAGACATATCATTTGTTTCAAGAAAGATGAACTTCATGTAAACTTAATTAAATATGATACTGTTCGTGCTAATCTATTCGAGCATAAATAGCCCATTTCGCCTACCCTCATTAAGGTTTTTTTCTTGTACTTCATTTAAAAAGCCTGGTTCAATTATTTTATCAGCGAAGGATCAATGTTTCTTGGAAAGCAAAACGAGTGCTAGGACTTTTTTCCTTGAGAAAGACAACTTTTGCTTGCAGCTCCACGACTTCCTCCTCACTTAGAATCATCTCCAGATATTTTTTACATGATGATATCAGAGGGGGCCATTGAAAAAGTGATAAAGATACAGTTTGTGAATGAGTAAAACTTGAAACATAACAAACTTAAAATTTTAGAATTCAGACTAGTAACCAATAGATTATAGCCAAAATTCTATATTAAAATGCTACTCTAGGTGATGCTTATCATAGTAATACTTCATATGATTTTGTTCTTTGTAACAAATGATTGGTATTATTATTAGTATTTGATCTCACAGCTCTAATACTTGATTCATCCCTTCAGTTTTAATTTACAAGGGTATAGATTGCAATGTCATATGGTAAAATGTTTTATTGTAGTATTTTTGCCAAAGGAATCCACAAAATCACACCTTGAGTTTTTCACTTGTGAAACAACATACATATCTCTTGTTAGTTTAATTCACCACCTTTGGTTGATCGTCTGATTGCTATGCTGAAGACAATGAAGTGCGCCACTCAGTTTATGAAGTTCCTGTTAAAAGAGAGTGTTGTCTGCCTTGTTGTAATAAAACAGTCTAGGAAAGTCCTTGTCTGCTAAAGATTTTCTCTAAGAACACATGTGCCATACCGGTGGCTTTATATGAGTGGGAGATGGTCATGAAGTAAGTTGCCTTTGAAAATCGATCCACCCACCATGAAAAGATTGGCCTTGTCCCGGGACTTGGGTAATCGCTCAATTAAGTCAATTGATATATCTAACCATGCTTGATTTGAAACAGAAAGAGATTAAGTAATCTTGCCGGTTAGAGGTGATCAGTCTTATTCTACTGGCATACAATGCAAATTATTATGAAATTTGAATTCTCTTTCTGATGCCCTTCCAAATAATCATCATACCAAACTCTTTATAATGTCTTCCGCGATCCTTCATGCACATGGTTACGAATTGCGAACATAATAATAGTAACTAGAGGAGAGGCGTGTAATATATACGCATTACCTTTATACTGAGTAAGCCCTTCTTTCATTGATCAATGTGGAGGTACTTGCTGATGTAGAGGTAGACTACTGGTGCACAAAACCTACGACTCTAGGTGCAAGGGTGACACACTAATCCAAACCTACATGCAATGTAATGATCGACATTTTGACGAATAAATTAAAGCAATGATAACTTATATTTAACACCACACAAATATTTAGAATTGAAAAACAACTAATTAATTTGACAAATTATAATGACTTCCTCTGCTCGGAGGGCCAAAACGAAGCGTGTGGCGAATGTCTCATCCTGCAAATTATTAGTGTACCAAAACAAATTATACGAGCAAAAACGCAACACATACGTTTTAGATGGAATCCGGGTGGTGTGGAGGGGAGGAGGGTGGTCGGCTGGATGGGAGGCTGAAGGGGGGTGGTCGGCTTGAAGGGGGGAAGCAGTTGGTGACTGGCTGGAGGGTGGGGGAAGGCCGACGGTGGGGGTTTTGGGAGCCAGTGGCTGCGGTGGCCTGGGAACAGCAGCCCGGCTGTTTGGGGGGGGGGGGGGGGTTGGGGGCTGCCGACGACTGGATGAGGGGTGTGTGGGGTGGAAAACGAAGGCGGAAGTAGGGATTACCTTGAGGAAGAGTTTGGCGGCCTAGGAGTTGTCACCTAGGTTTCCACGACGTCGGCATCGGGGATGGATCGCTGGAATCCGGGATTAGAGTTCTCCAAATTTTGCAATGATCTGAATTCAGCCCCCTACCACTCTTATTTATAATAAAAGAAGCACTAGGACATCCCATTCGACGGCTATGATTGGCCGCCGGGAGATGCCTCAAAATACATGAAATAGAAGTAAAAAAAATAATAAAGTAATATAAGATTTTGACTCGCGGCGACACTCCAGACGCAATCACGGAGTCCGATCGTCGATCCGGGAACGCCATATATGGAAAGTTGCCAAATCAGCCCCGAACGGGCCCAAAACGCTTCCTCGTCTCTGCTCCGCATCACTTGCCCTTCTGAAATGTGAGTCTTCAAAACTAACAAGCTTGAATACCCTTTTACTCCTTACATATGGCATAAAATGCTACAATACGCCTAGAAATTGCACTTCAGGCCCCAATATTTTTGTTTATCGAGATAAAGCGGCTCGTTGTTGAGCATCCCATCATGGTATTCTACTATGAAGTGGAAACATACTAGTTTATCAAATGATTAGGTTGGTTTTGATCTGAGACTTGTATTTGCTACTTTAAGGCAAAAGATTGCATTCTTTTTAAGTGTACTATTTTCACTTCTCTAGAGCGATATTCATATAAGATCTTAGTTTCATTCCGCACTTCCATCCTTGTTGCAGGATTAGGGCACTTCGTCATTCTCATTTTTTGTTTTGCTCCTGCTCCTCTGCCAATCCAAAAGTTACCATTGGTTGTCAAAAATCCTAATGATTCAAGTAGACCCTTTAAGACGATAGGTGGTCAACACAAGTCAACCATGGTACCATGGTGATACCCGAGCACAAAGGGAACCCCTCGTAGGTCCACAACCAAAGCTCACCAAAGCCATATCCATTCCTAACCCAATCCCCCAACTGAGCCAAAGGTCAACCAAGGTCAACCCTAGGTCAAACATGATGAAACACTGTACATGGTAAGGGAAGGGGTCCAAGGAGTTTAGTTAGTCCATAATTAATTA
Source organism: Platanthera guangdongensis (assembly GCA_039583875.1). NCBI lineage: Eukaryota > Viridiplantae > Streptophyta > Magnoliopsida > Asparagales > Orchidaceae > Platanthera > Platanthera guangdongensis. The sequence goes on from CM077164.1 coordinate 7,955,369, forward strand.
CTTCAATCTGAAAATCTGTACAAATTAAAATTTGTCTTCCCCAATTCTAGTTTCGCTAATGCTGCACCACGTTTTCTAGGCCAATCAATTCCTGTTCTTATGCAAGTAGTTGAAGATGATGCTCTACCATTTTACGACTAGGAGAAGGCAATGGGAAGTCTAGATTTTGGAGTTTGGGTAGGTACCGTTTTAGCGTTGTTTTTGAAACTCCAAAACGGGGAAATCTCCATCCACGTGTTCGTCATCCACTCTTCACTTTACACTTTCTGCATGACCCTCTTTCATCAATCACACTAGTTTTTTCATCCTGATTGATGAAGGAAACATGTATGACTTCATAAAAACCCACATTTCCAAACACCTTTTTCCCATGTTTCATACTTATGTTGGATCTTTAGGCGCCCTTAGAGGGGTGGGGGGGGGTGAATAAGGACAAATTATAATTTTACGAATTAACAAATTACTAAGCCAAGTTTTTGTAGAATGAAGAAAGTTTGATCACAACCAAATAATTATAACAAATTACATTTGAAATTTATGATAAAACGAAATGCAAGTTTATTTCATAAGTGATAAAAATTCTAAACAAAAGATTTCAATAAAGTTTGAAATCGAGGCTGTGATGATCAAATAAAATTTTCCTTTTGAATTTACCGGTCCTTCTCCCAAAAATCGGCCGGCTAAAAACTATCACTTCCTAGATACAACAACTAGGCTCCGCTAGATCTCACTATGATCTAGTCGCGACACACACGACGACGATTTCTCCCTAAACCACACACGAGCCTAGTCTCCACTCACAAGGCGGCGAATTCTCTATCGATTACAAAGAGAATGAAAAAGGAGAAATAATCTGAGAATAAAATCTCCCTCAGGTCTTGAGCACTGAAGATGCCAGAAAATCCTTGCGAAGATCGCCGGAGATGAGAAACACGAACGGTCCCTTCTTCGCTCTTGAAATTTCACGAACAATTAGGAAGTTTTCTGGTTCCACGGAGCTATCTGGCTGGAGATGCACGAAATCAAGGCTCATGGAGGTGTGTAACTTCAAATTCCCGAAGTTCAGCCCATTTATAGTTTTTCCACTATCGCGCGGCGGTAGCGCGATATCGCCTGCGATAAATCCAATGGTTGACACATGTCTCACTCTGCAATAACCGCGCCAAGACGCTGGACATCGTGTACGGTCATGGGACTATCGCGCCGCGATAGCACGGTATCGCCAGGTGGTATCTCCGATAATGCACATCGTGGCAACCATTCTGAATCATGGCAACCGTTCTGAATCCTAGATTATTTTACATTGCATGCATACATCGTAGGAGATTGATCAGGTAGTTTTTGTTCAGTGTTATTTAGCGTCATGACAATGACAACGCTTTAGATGATTTGTGGGTCATAACGAACTCTGTTAGCGACGTCCAGACTCTTCAAAACCAAATTTTAGAAAATTTTTGACAAGGCCGAGCTCTTTTAATCTTCATGGAATTGATGCGACTTGCAGCGTATCGTAATAGCTCATGTATTTTATTTATGATTTTTATTGTCACATTTTACGAATGTGCATGTTCCTCATGCAAGTTTATTTTTTGCTTGCATTTTATGTCCTGAATGAAAAGATCCATCATTGTAGTGACAATTAGGGAAAGTAACTTTAAAAGTTAAAATTACCTATTTTATTATAAAATATTGTTAAATTAATAATTTTGATATTTAATATTAAAGTTTGTTTTTAATTTATTAATTTCAAAACTAGTTAAATTTAGGAGAATTCTAAAAGGCTAGGTGAATCTCCCCTTATTTAATTTTTGATATCCTTCATAGTTAATTTCATGTAAAACTCTGGCTCCTGTACAAATGCTTTTCTTATTGTTTCTATTTGGTCTTTGTAGCCGGCAAAAATTTACAAGTTGAAGCACCTCTCAAAAGTGGAGGTAATCCAATATGATCCATCAGGCTCTACCTTTATGCTGGTATTTACTTTTCCCTTTATCTTCAGCCTTTTAACTGTTTATAGATGTGCTGGTTGAATTATATGAATGCCCACTGTAAAGGCCTATATCTTTTTCCTCTTTCTTTTTGTCCCATACATCTAATAATGGTTTAAGATCCCTTCTCTTTATATATGTAGAGATATAATGTTATGTTTAGTTCTATGATTGAAAATTGTATGTTCTTCTAGTTTTCAGCTATAATAAGACGTTTTTTCAGGCAGCTTTGTCTTCACATTTTTTTCATCTGGTACACTGCATTCTGCAATAAAAATCATATCAGATGGCTGGTGTGCCTTACTTTAACTCCAGACCGTTTGTCTCGCAGAATCCCACAACTCACACTCCATTTTTACGAGGTGTTATTATTCTAACTTCCACCGAGCACTTGTCGGTGCCACGAAAAGTCACCTACTGAAACTCATCGAACTATGGAGATTGAAGCTCAACCAACAGTTGTCCTTCTCGTCTCTGCCGGAAACTCTCCGCTACAACATGAATTCACCGATCAAAATTCACCGAGCACTCGCCGCTGTCTTAGAGCTCGCCGACCCTTCGTACCTCTCTTCTGCTCCCGTTTGAGTTTTTAGTATTCGCTCAATTTGCGAATATTCTCAGAGCTCAAAATTCTTTCATGAGTCGTCGTCCTTGCATTGATCCCGCAACTGCTCGAGCTCGCTGAATCCGGTGTCCCACAAGACACTCGATCTTGGATTTGTTCTCAGAGTTTGTAAACCCTTCGAGCTTTGTTCCCTCTTACGAGATTCCTTCCCCACGTGTTCCGTGTTCGCTTCCAACACCATTCCCCCTCTCCGTGTGAACCGAACTCACAATTCCCCCCTTAAATTGGGTCCTACTGTGCGAGTTCCTCTTGACTTTGTTTAAACCATATTTCTCTGTTCTTATTGGGCTCCTTAGATTCAAGTGCTCAAAGCCTATATACTTGTACGAACTCCCTTTGACATTGACCATCAATGGAATCATGGTCCCTTTTGCTTTTTTCGGATTACTACCGTGCCTTTGGATGACACGAATTACGTTGAATGGTCCCGAGCAGTGGATTGTGCCATTCGAAGTCATTAACTCTTTGAGTACTTTGATGGGACTATGGTTCAACCACTAGGGACCTCATGGATGAATTGGGATGCTGACAACTCCTTTGTGGTCTCATGGCATCTCCACTGAATCTCCCTTAGTCTACCATAACTACATGCTTATGGATTTTTCCTTAGAGAGTTGGACTCAACACGAGAGACTTACTCTCAGATTGGTTTCTCTACACATGTGTATGAGCTTACTCAACATTTTCTTGAACTAAAACAAGATTCTTTTAGTATTGCATCTTACTTCTCTGAGTTCAAACGCTTCTACCAAGAACTTGATTATTTTGAGGATTTCACTCCATCATGTATTGCCGATGACCGTGCTTTGCAGATTGATGCAGCCTGAATTGCATCGTTACTTTATTTTACCGGATTTTATTAAATAATATGTAGCGCATGTCGTCGTGCAGTTTGTCATTTTTATACGTGTATTGTTGTCTTTTGTATCGTATCATTTGTACTACCTATTGGCGTGATCGACTAATAAGTTCCTGAATAAATTTGTCCGTAAAATTAGGGCTAGGTTTACTTTAGGCAAACACGAAATGAAATTATTAAATATTTATTAAATCTGAAATTAATTCCTTAAGGTAATAATTTTACTTAAATTCAGGTTTAATACCAAAAATCTTGGAATCCCTCTTTTATTCGCATAACCTTCTAAAAGTCCTCTCATTCAACCTAAACAGTCGGCTTCCCCCTTTTCGTTATTTTAACAATTGAAACCCCTTGCCCATTAAGTTCATTTAAAACACTAACTAAATGAGACTAAAAAGTAACCCCCTTCTCTCCATTATAAATTAGCTGGTCCAGTAAAAAAAGGGGAGACGAGATAGAAATCGAGCAAAGAATATTCTCCTCTGCTCAGTATTGCCCGCTTACCTCTGTCCATATCGCCTCCTCGACGCTTGACAATCAAGCCCCCCCGCCAGCCTCCACTGCCAGAGGGCTCCTCCGACTTCGGCGACTCCTCCACCCGTCGTTGGTTGATGCGATTACGGCAAGTGCACTGGTCGTACAAGTAGTATAAAATGAGAAGTATCTCCCCGAGTATCGATCTATTCAAGGAACACAACGTGGATTGGTTCACTATTTCCAAAAATTAGTTGTAAAAATCGAAACACTAAAAACGTTGGTCGGTGTTGTTTTTGTCTAACACTACGTGCATAAAAAGGAAATGCGGGTCGCCAACACAGCTTTGCAAGCACAAGCTCAAGTGCTGGTCACCGTCACCACTTCATTCAATTAAGAATGTCGCTGAGGGTCGGCGACACCTCTTCAAATTCTTCCACCAAACTTAATCACACAAGGGCCTATAACAACTATCCAAACAAGGGACTCCACATACAATGCATGAAGACAAGCAATATCATCAAAATAGAAGAGATTTCCTACCACAAATACTAGGGGGCGGAGGAGAAAGAGAGAAATACATACAACAATCCAACTTTGCTGTAGAAATGGAAGGAATCCACTAGATTGCCAAGCCGTGTCTTTCACACGTTCATCGGTTGCCTCCGAGATTCGGGAGAGCTGTCACCACCTCCTAATCTTCCCGTCTTTTTGATGGTCCACACCATCCACGTTTCTCTCGGGCCCTTGCTTTGTGGAGAAGATAATGGAAAATAGCTCTGCTTTCAAGCTTTTGATGATGGAGGATCTCTGGATTGAAAAGCCCTATCTTGGAGAGGAGCTCCAAGTCCAAAATGGCAGAAAAACGATGCTCGAAGCGTCGATCCAGCGGAAGTCTGCGTGTTGCACATATATATTTAAACAGGGCACACAGGCGTGCGACCCAAAGCACATGCCCATGCGAAAGGTCATCAGGAAGAGAAATGATTGGGCGCCAAATTGCGCACGCCCATTTACACGCGTGCGCATGGGTGTACGAAAATAATGCACACAATTTCAGATCGCCCAAATTAGCGCTGATAGTACAAAATGACCGCACACGTGCAATTGCACGCGTCCACATGGGCGTGCGATCGCTCGTCCAAATCCAGATTGCCACATTTTATCCAGTTCAAGGGAGAAAAAGACGCACACGTGTGCTGAAATTCAGCACAGGTGTGCGTGAGGCAATTTTGGCATAGCCTTTCCCGAATTGTTCGAAAAGTCCACACCTGTAAAGAACATTCCATCCATAGAACCCAAATATTTCATATACAACGATACGAGCTAAAATCCTACACATTTATCCACTATGAAGTCAACAATATACTCTCGACTCTCAGTACTGAAGTGACTCGAGATAGTACTAAGGGAAGAATAGAGGGTGCCCAGAGACAAGTGTGGGTCAATCGATATAGTGTCGAGAACTCTGTCTCTGTTCAAAGGGGACATTAGGTCTAGGTGTAGGTCTAGGTGAGGTGAAAAGGATGGGTATACCATCACATCGTTACTTGGTCGCTCGTCCTCACCCACGTGACCACGCTCACTAGTCATGTTAGTATCACTCTCCATCTGTAGCATAAGGTCATGATCAGATTCAACCTCAAGGTCACAAGAAAACTGAATCTCGTCAAACTGAGAAGGATCAAAATCAAGTGTCGGGTCTCTTATCTCGATGGGAGCACTACTCGCCTCATCGGTGGCTTGACCCAAATCCATAAGCTTTCTTTGTAATGTAGATCTTAGGTGATTAAATTGAGCTTCTAAGAGATCGAAATGGTCAAGAACTAATTGTAGAAATTCAGCCTCAGGTAACTCTATTGGTGGAACACTAGGAGAGTTTTGACATGTATTGTGATCCTGCCGATGGTGGCCTCTATAAGGTTCCTGAGGAGACGGTAGTTCCTAACATAATCAGATTGTGCTCGTGGGTGCGTATGGGCCTTGTGAACGTGCAGTGGAGGTCGCTCATATCCAAACCTAGGTTCCTCTTTTAGAGGAAATGTGTAGCGGCGATGACCTGAACGATATTCAATTCTATCATCATGAAGTCGCGGAGAGGTTAATGATGAAGACGTGAGGACCTCTCGCCGTGGTGATCGCCTCTAGCATAATGGTATTGTGGCGAGGGGTCGACACGATCTCTAGGAGTGGTGTACGAGGAACGATGATAATCATAATGATAACATGAAGGTTTCTCTAAAGGGGCTTTATGAGGTCGGATATAGGTAGACTCAGGATACCCAGATAGAGGAGACGAACGACAACTAGACATAATTGAACCCAAAGACTATTTAAAATCTACCACTAAGAATATAAATGTGGCCCAAACCTGGCTCTGATACCAATTGATGTAGGGTAGGTTATGAGGGTGCACAAAACCAAGGCTACAAGGGACGAAATGCAAATACGACACACAAGCTCTGTTTTGAATGCAATGCAACTGTCATTGATGACGACGAATAATTCAGAGCAATGAAAATTTTAACACCACACAAAATAATTAAAGAACAAAGAACACCATTCAATTTAGCAATTACGTAATGACTTTCCTCTGCTCGGAGGGCGAAAGCTAAGCGCAAAGCGAATTGGTCCCACCTGCAAATTATAATTGAATCTCAACAATTTTCTACCAATACGAATCTAACCAAAGCACGATAATCAATCAATAATAATGTCAAATCAAATGTTCCAATACAACGAGAGACTCACCAAAGTAGCGGACTAACCGAGGCACTGAAGATTCTGGAGCCGGATGCGTAGATCGACGATCAAAAGTGGAGCCGACGACGTGGAAATAATGGCGGTGGCTGTCCTCGGCGGTGGATGGCGAGATCAGGCCGAAAATTGATAGATCCGACCACGTAGGTGGAGATCCGAGCGGGGGATGGATGGATACGATGTTTGGGATCTGATCCGGGCTAAGAGAGGAAATATGAGTGATGTGGATAATGAACGGGTGGTGGAAATAATGGATCCGGGCTGGACAGTCCGGATCGGGATTGCTTTGGCAAGGGGAGGTGGAGGGGAAGTGGATCCACGAAGGAGAGTGAAGGAGGAGGTCGATCGGAGGAAGGAGGAGGGGCTGCCAAGTGGTTGGGTGGGTAGGAGGTAGACAGACAGCCTGCTGAAAGAGAGAACCTGAGGGCCTGCGGTGGGTTTCCTGGAGGCCTTCAGGCCGATAGTTTCACCGGAATAAAACTATAGCCCATGAACATGGAATTTCATTTTTAAACAGTAACGAGGAAAAAGAAACATAAAAACTGTGGCTGTTTTTGGGGGATGCAGGGCTTGCGGAATGAGATTTGGGAGGAAGAAGAATAGACTATGGATGGGTAGTACCTTGGGGAAGAGTTTGGGTACCTAGGAGTCGTTACCTAGGGTTCGACGACGTCGGCACCGTGGGGTGATTGCTGGAATCCGGGAAGAAGCTCTCCAAAATTCTGCAATCCCTAGATCAGCCCCTATCACATATATTTATAATAAAACAAGGATTACAGCATCCCTCATCAACGACTATGATTGGCCGGAGGTGAGACTAACCAAGTACAAAATAAATGTAAACATAGTAAAGTAATATATCAAATCCATTCGCAACGCGAATCCGGACACATCTGCGGAGTCCGATCGTCGATCCGGGAATGCCATATATGGTAAGTCACCAAATCAACCCCGAACGGGCCCAAAACTCGTCCTCGTCTCTACTCCGCATCAATAGGGACACACGTTTCAAGGGATTCCCCCGGTTGATTTTAAATGATAGATTTGTGATCGACTTCAAAATTTGTATGGCTAGTCGGATTATCGCGGGCGATGACATTACGATGATTGGGTTTGGTATAGTACACTCTCGTAGGTGTCTAGCATAACCCACTCTCTTTCCCACTTTGTGTAACTCATATCCTAAGAGCTCGATTTTTTATTAAACAAATTTCATATCATGCATGGATTTTTGACTAACAGTTTTCGAGGATCTTTGGAAGATTATAACTCCCCGGTTGATTTCATCGTTGGAGTTATATTTTTCCAATAGAGATGTTGTTGGAATTATCGGGTCAATGTCAGGTTATTAGGTCTTTAGGTATATTTGTGTTTAGTCCCACACCGGCTATTGGTGTCTTTGTGTCATGTTGTAATCCTATTTAAAGCCCTTATATGGATGAATGAATCACACCTTCTATTCTCTCTTTACTCTTTCAACATGGTATTAGAGCAGGTTCTGTGATCTAAAATTTTTTTTTTCACTCCCGGCTGCTGTTACAACCTCCCGAAAACCCAACCCGGTCTTCCGCTTCCGCTCGCCTGCTAGGGCTCACGGAAATAGTTTTTCCCCTCGCTCCCGTCGACGGATCGTCGTCTGATTTCGAAGACGGGAGCGGGACCTTCTCCCAATAGCGTCGCTGCTCCTCAACGACGATCCCGACGGCTTCGCCGGCTCCCCTCTGCATCGTCGCCGCCCTGGGCTGCTTCCTCTGCGACATCGACGGCTCCTCCTGCTTCATCTGCGACATCGACGGCTCCTCCTGCTTCATCCGCGACATCGACGGCTCCGTCGGCTTCTTTTTATTCTCCCGACGGCTTCTCCGTCTCTGCTTCTCTCCCAGCTGCTTCTTCTTCTCCGGCCTGCTGCTGCTGCAGCTGCTTCTTCTCCGGCATGGATGCCCTCTGCCGCACTACTTCTTCTTCTCCGGCTGCTCTGTGAGTCGTGCTTCTCCTCCGCTGCTGCCCTGCTGCTCCTTCGTGCCAACGGATGCTTCTCCCGACGGATGCCTCTCCGACTTAGCTGCTATTTTTTCCCTCTATGTAGTTTTTTTTCCTGTCTTTTAAGTTGTTGGTGTGTTGCATCTTTACGATTTATGCCTATATGCACGTGATATACACGTGAGGGGGAGTGTTTGGGATGAGAGCGACCCTCGGATGATCTTTCCCATTATTCGCCTTAGTCTCACACGACCTCTAGGCTTATGTTGTATGTCGTTTGCGTCTCCCCATTTTTTCTTTCGTTTGGTCGTGTGTTGGGGACATGTCTGATGTTGGTGTTTCAGTCTCATCGGGTTGTGTCGTGTGAGACCGGGTCGTGCGGGACTGTGTCGTGAGGGAACGTTTTTGTACGGATTATCCCCGACAGATTATCCCCGACGGATTATCCCCGATCACTCGTTTGATGACTTGCTCAACCTCTTTTGTTCCCTTTCGCATGTTGTGTGTGTGTAAGTGATGTTGATTGACTGGTTTCCAGTTGGTCCGCGTCGTGTGTGGGTCCTGTGTTGGATCCCTAGTTGATTTGGGCTAGGTTCACTGACTTAGGATGTGACCCATCATGTATAAGCCAGGGTCAATTTGTGTCCTAGAGTCTAGGTTAAGTCCTTAGGCTCATCTTCAGATGGAACCAGCTTTCAACAAGACCCTCAGAGACTCCAGACTCACAAGTTTTCAAGACTAAGTAAAGTGAGTTCGACGTTCGTCGAACTTAGCTCGACGAAAGGAGTTCTGCGCTCGACGATCATGAGACAATTCTTAGTGCTGAGCTAGACGATCTATGTTCTCTGTTCGACGAAGACTTAGTTTCTACATCAAGCCAAAGTCAGGACAATTTCAAATTTTTCTAAGTCCAGCCTCAAGCTTTGGTCGACGAATTATATTCTGAGCTCGACGAACGTGGACCTCAAGTTCACAGCTTCTCAGGTCGACGAAGTCAGCTTCTCAGGTCGACGAATTCTAAACTCTACTCGACGATTTCTGGACTCAGAGAATTTGTGTCGACACTTAGGGTTTGTGTCGACACCAGACGATTTGTGTCGACACCAGGATTTCAGTCGACACCACCTTATGTCGACACCAGAGGACTTGTGTCGACACCAAGATCAATCTGTCGACACCAACTTATGTCGACACAACATTTCAGCAGATGCAGGATATTTTGTCTTAAGTCCAGAACTTTTCTCAGCTCGATGAATTTGATTCTCAGCTCGACGAATGAAGGCTGTCTATCAGATGAATGAAGATTGTCTGGTCAACGAACTCTATCAAGCTCAGCTCGACGAACTCAAGCTCAGCTCGACGAACACAAGTTCAGCTCGACGAATTGTGTTCTTCGTTCGACGAATCCAGATTAGGTTTTCTTCAAGGTTCCCGTCCCGTTTCTTGGCGCTGATTCCTGAACATTTAATGCCAGATCTTCTCAGAATGTTACCGTTAGAACGCGCATTGACTATGGATTATTCCCTGCCATTTTTTTTGGGACAGTTAGGAAAGTCATTGATTGCTGATTCTTTCCAAGTCGACTGCAATTACTGCTCGACATTCAAAAGTTTGTATATTCCTCAGTCAGAGACAGATATGCAGAAATAGATACTCAAAAAAAAGGAAGACACACACAACAAGAGAACAGAAATCAAGCAGTGAAAGAGTTCAAGAATTACAGTACATCAAACAATCTGATTGACATTCTAAAGTTGCAGAGAAAAACAAACATTCAAAAATCTAAAGTTCTTGACTGCAATCTGCCTTGACCAGAGAACTTTTTCAAGAAGAAGAAGAACAACCAAATTCAATCAAGAGTCTTCTTCTATCTATTCTCAGGACAACTTCAAAGGACAACATAACTTTATCAGTCAGAAGAAGTTCCTGAAGCAGTTCTGATCCAGACATTCTAGGTCATTGAAGGCCTATCACCCTGAAGCAGTGCTCCAGCATTCCTGACCAATTCAAGATCTCAGGGGGAGCAAGATCTGCTACAATCAATCCACAAGTCTTCTCTCTGACTGTTGACAGAGAAGACACTATCACCCTCTCTCTCATTCCTGTACAGGATTTTAAATCCCTTCAAAATTATTCTGGTTGCAAGTCTCCTTCCAAAAGACTTGAGGGTTTGATTTTTAAGCACCTTAACAAAAGCTCATTGGTGCCCAGGACACCTGATCAACTCATCCTGCAGTGGATTCCTACCTAGGGTGGTAGAAGAGTGGATGTACCCAGATTGGTTGGGGAACCACTATAGCTACTTGTGTCATCTGGTTGCTTATTTTCTTTTGTTTTCTGGCCGTGGTCTGTGATTGTTGTGTGAGTGCTCTGTGATTAGATAGTTGCTGTGTTTGCTTTATTTCTTTTGCTTCCCTGTTCACTTAGGAATACAACAAGAGTTGTAAAAAGTTTTTAGTAAGCACCATACTCTATTCACCCCCCTCTAGAGTATATCAGATCTAACCTGCACTTTCATCCTGCGTCGTGTTTGGGTCAACGTCGTGTGTGGCTAAGTCCCCGACTTGATTCCCCGGTTTGGAATTTCCCCCGGTGGCTCGTCTGATGTTTTGTCTCACATCATTTACCTACCATTGCCGTTATTTGTTGTGGCCAAGCTGAAGGGTTCCTCGTTCAGCTTGAGGGGGAATGTTGGAATTATCGGGTCAATGTCGGGTTATTAGGTCTTTAGGTATATTTGTGTTTAGTCCCACATCCGGCTATTGGTGTCTCTGTGTCATGTTGTAATCTTATTTAAAGCCCCTATATGGATGAATGAATCACACCTTCTATTCTATTTTTACTCTTTCAACAGATGAATTTCTTGTTCCTTTCAGGAAAAAGAGGATTTGCCTACAGATCTTGTGCTGCTATGATTTGTCTTTTTGTTTGACTATCTTGACGAGGCGGAGACAATGCATGACTCAGATCGTTTGTATGATTCAGTGACAGGTTCCATCACCGTCTCGACGGGGTCGAGTTCCTTCAACACCAGGAGAATTGATGCAATATGAATTGCATCGTTACTTTATTTTACCCCATTTTATTAAATAATATGTTGTCGCGTAAGTTTGTCCTTTATTTTCCGTGTATTGATGTGTTTTGTATCGCGTCATTTGTACGACTTATTAGTGTGACTGACTAATAAGTTTTTGAATAAATTGGTCCGTTAAATTAGGGATAAAGTTACTTTGGGCAAGCACAAAATGAAATTATTAAATTTTTATTAAATCTGAAATTGATACCTTAAGTTAATAATTTTACTTAATTTCAGGTTTAATGTCAAAACTCTTGGAATCCCTCTTTTATTCCCAAAACCTCATAAAAATCCTCTTACTCAACCTAAATAGTCAGCTGCCCCCTTTCCGTTATTTTAGCCATTTGAAACCCCTTGCCCATTAAGTTCATTGAAAACATTAACTAAGACTAAAAAGTAATCCCCTTCTCCCCGTTATAAGTCAGCCAATACAATAATAAAGGTAATTGTTATGGGCAAACCTAATTTGGATAGGTGCAAACCAACTTTTAAATAAAAAATATTAAATAATTATTAAGTTGCATGTATTAAAAAAGATAGGGGCAAACCAACCATCACGTTTCAGCCTCCTGCTCTCCCGTAGTTGGAAAAACCCTAGCCGCTGCTCAGCCCTCCGAGGGCCAGTCCAATCTGCCAGGGCAAGATTTATCTCACCCGGGTCAGTGGTCCTTCTCCTTCGTTCTGTATTCACACGGATCCGTAGCTTCTCGCGTTTCCCTGCTTAACGGTTCCACATGATTTCTTCCCAATTTTTGATTTTTGATTCTTCCCAATCCCAAGACTTCCGAGAGATAAATTCAGTTTGTTTTAGTTCATTTTTTATTAAGATTCAGGTACACTTAGGCTCCGTTTGGCACGGTGGCGGCGGTCATGAACATGGGGGGTTAAATTGTCATTCGTTAACGCTCACCTAATGTAACTTCATCCACTTTTATGTTCAAACGGATGATGTTTGTTAGGTGATTCTTAACGAAAGACGGTTTAATCCATGCGTTTACGACCGCCACCACCGTGCCAACGGAGCCTTTGTTTCTGAAGCATTTCTTGATTTTTGATCGTTGATTTCCGCTGTGGCAAGATTGTGCAAGGTATAATTAGTGAGTTGGAATCCCAAGAAGCATTTCCGAAGAGCAACGCTAGGATTTCATCACTTGCGACTTGTTGCCGACCATGGTAAGATTAGAATTAAAAATTAATTCGATTGTGAAGGTGATTAAATCTATTCTTCATGCTACCATTTCCAGCTTAACGGTGATTTTAGGATTTCTATATGATTTTGAAGTTCCCATTTTTGTGTTTGAGCGATTGCTTATATTTTTCAGTATTGCTGTTTTGAGTTTTTGTTTGTGGGTTGGTTTCTCAAACACTATGTCGGGCCATGAGGTACTATAAAGTAGACACAAACATATGAATTTTATAAGCGTACATGTTTTAAATATTTTACACTTTTTATTGCAGATGCAATAGCTCAGTCCACAAAATATGACTCAAAAAGGATTTTGATTATGACTTGAAAGTTGAAACTTTTTGCTCCATGCTACAATTTGTAATTATGAATGCGAAGAACTATTAAAAATTTTTGATGCTAACATTTGGTGAATATTTTGTTAAAGAATTTTGAATGTTTTTTTGGTTTGCACATAACAATTTAGGCTGCACATAATTTTTTGGTCTGCCCTTAAAATTAGTTTGCACCTATCCAAAATAGGTTTGCACATAACAATTAACTAAAAAGGGGAGACGAGATAGAAACCAAGCAGAGAATCTTCTCCTTTACTCGGTATTGCCGTTCGCCTCTGTCTAGTTCGTCTCCCCGACGCTTGACTATCAAGCCCCCCGCTAGCCTCCACTGACAGAGGGCTCCTCCAGCCACGACAACCCCTCTTCTACCTATCGCTGCTCCCTTCGACGAGGTCAGGACCGTCCCACCTCGGTTTATTCACCAGCTGCCGACGAAAGCGTGCTTCCTACCCAACGACTCATTCTCGAGCTCACCAGGTCAGGTCCTCCCTTTTAGAGGCCTTCCTCACTATCCCGAACTAGTCATGGTGCCCTGCCACCATCTCCACTCCCACACTGCGGGGACCATCAATTTACACACTTAATTGGCATGCCTCTCACCTCATTTCGCTACTTGATTAATCTTAGTCCATTTTTCATGAATGCTTGTGAATGTTTAATAATTTTCATAGCTTGCTTACCCAATTTTTAACCTTAGTCCTAATAGTCGTTAATTTGTTAACGCTATTGTCGCTCCTTATTGAGAAGCTTGTGGCTGATTTAACTATCTTTCTGAATGCAGACAAATGCTAGTGACTTTTATGCGGAGCCTTGACTAATTTATTGTTTCTCTTAACACCGGGCGTCTTACTACGCCACATAATTTTAAAACGGACCACAAAACTTAACTTTAAAATCAATTCCAGAATTTAGTTTACATCAAAGTTAAAGCAGGACTGCTGCCGTCTTCGTGTCTTTCTTATGAGTCTTAATATGAACTTTGACCCAGTTTACACATGTTCTGAACCGCCAGCCTCAGGAATTTAACATGTTCTTAGGTGACGAGGAGCCATCGCTTTCTTAATTCCGACAAGGTGATTGATCATTCCGCTCTTGTTGGCATTGGCCACAGACTTTCTACATGGCCCCAACCTCTCGGTTGTGCGATTATTGTGGAAAAATGGATCAAGTATATGACTTATTTTCACGTACATCCTCATCTTGCTTCTTCACCAAAAGGAAATGGTGATCATGGACGAGGTTAGCACTAAAAAACATTTAATACTTTCGCTGCTCATACCGTTGATACTCATGGAGACAATTTTGGTCAGCTCCCCTCGAGCGGGTTTTCCATTGAAGAGTTTGAAGTTCCGTGTTGCCTGCTACGCTCTCATGACACAACTTCCACCGCTATCCTCACGACTTCCTGTAATCTCAACGTTCAATCAACTTCCGCAATCTAATCTGAATGGATCTTTGATTTTGGTGTGACTGATCACGTGACCGAAGCATCGACAAATTTTACCTCGTACACCTCTTTCAGGTTGCGATATATTTGTCCCTACCAATGAATTTTATTTTCTTCCATCACTGGTAAAGGAAAAATCTTATGTTCCTATTCCATGCTCCTCATATCAGTTTTTCTTGTTCCATAAATTTCTCATAATTTACTATTAATTAGCCGCTTGACTACATCCTTAGGTTTTTCCGTAACATTCCACATGGATGGTTGTGTTTTTTAGGATCTGACAATGAAACAACGTATTGGTAGTGGTAGGAACTATGGGGTCAACAAGCTTAACATGCTCTTTATAGTGCTCGTACTCCCTCCTCTGAGGATGTGCAACAATGACATCAATGTCTCGAACACCTCTCTACAAATATCTTCTCAAAATGTGCCCTATGTTTTCTAACTCCATGAGCAATTTTGTTTGTGATATTTGTGAACATTTAAACATGTATGACATTGTTTGAGTAATATTTCATCTTTTGTTATGCTTTATTTTGATTTTATTCATACGAATGTTTGACGACTTTTCTATGTAATTTTATAATTTGGTCATCGTTGTTTGTAGGGCTTTCACGGTTCCAGGCCGGTTCCGGTTCTACTAAGTGTAACACCCAGTCTACTGTGGGTACGTTGGATGTTGCAGACGAGTGACCCCAATCCATCTGCACATATTTGATTGACCGCAACCACTAATTTCAATGGTGGGTTGTTGAAGCTGGTGCTTGAACTCCTGACCTCCTAGATAAGGGATCTATAAATTGGTCCTCATCATCAACTGATGAGGGTCAGTTTAGAGATCCTGTGTCTAGGAGGTCTGGGGTTCAAGACCCAACCTCAATAACCCGCCATTGGAATTAGCAGTTGTGGCCAATCAGATCCGTGAAAATGGGTTGGGGTCACTGATCTGCAGACCTGTAGCGTACCCACAGTAGACCAGAGTGTTACATAAAAGTGCATCTCAGTTGGCGATGAGGACCAGATTAGATATCCCTTATCTAGGTGCTCTGGGGGTTCAAGACCTAGCCTCAACAACTCGACATTAGAAGTAACGGTTGCAACCAATTAGATCCGTAGAGATGGGTTGAGGTCACTGGTGTACATGTCTATAGTGCACCCACAAAAGACCGGGGCATTCTTTTTTATGTAACACCCCGGTCTACTGTGGGTGCGCTACAGGTCTGTAGTCCAGTGATCCCAACCCATCTCCATGGATCTGATTGGTCGTACCTGCTAATTCCAATGACGGGTTGTCAAGACTAGGGCTTGAACCCCAAACATCCTAGAAAAGGGATCTCTAAACTAGTCCTCATCACCAACTGATCTATAGCGCACCCACAGTAAACCATGGCGTTACATAAAAAAGCTCCAGCCTCAACAACCCGCCATTTGAATTAGCGGCTGCGGCCAAACAGATCCCTGAAGATGGGTTGGGGTCACTCATCTGTAGACCTGTAGCACACTAGTGTTGTGGATATCGGCCGACATGTCCGACATGTCAGTCGACATGAAGGTTTGGGAGGTAAAACGCCACAAAACCGTTTTAAAATTTGGTGGTGGCGTTTTGGGATTAACGGGCCGATATGTCGGTTTTAACCGACATATCAGTCCAAAAAAATCGGGATTTTTTTAATTATTATTATTATTTTTATTATTTATTAACCCCCCTCATTTCATTTCACTCCGCTGTTTTAACTCCCCCCGACCCCTCTCATTTCATTTCACTTTGTCGCTCCTGCCCTAGCTCTCCCCGTCGCTCCTGCCCTAGCTCTCCCTCGCGCGCTGTCGTCACTCTATCTCTCTGGTTCTTTTTTCTCCCTGTTTGCTGGTGCTCTCTAGTTCTCTGTTTTTTGGTTCTTTGGTGTTCTCCCTCTCTCGCGCGCTGTCGGCACTTTATCTCTCTGGTTTTTCTTCTCCCCGCTCGCTGGTGCTCTCTAGCTTTCTGGTTCTCTAGTGCGCTCCCTCTCTAGCTCGCTGACGCTTTCGATCTCGGCACTCTCTCGGCTGGTGCATTCTTCTCCCTACCTCCCCTCTCATTCTCTCGCTCTATATTTTGTTTTTTTTTGAGTTGGTTGTTGTGCTAGCTGCTGCCATGCTGTCTTGTTGCATTGAGCCTTGCTGTTTTATAGGCCAGCTGCCCTACTGCCTTGCTCCCTGTTGCCTTATTTGCCGGCTATAGCATGGTGGCTGCCTCGTGGGTTGTTGCAATCAATGACCCGTTTAGTTGTTGGTGGCTGCCCTGTTGCCTTATTAGTTCAGCAAGACACGGTGTCTGCCTTGCGGTTGACTTGCTGATTGTAGCTTTTAATATTTAAAAGTTTAATTGGCTATAAAATAGGTAGTACTGTCACATGTATAAAAATTTAAAAATAACAATTTATTACATATATAATTAAAATCCGATATATGAAATTTTCCCGATATATAAAAAACCGACATGAAAACCAAACCGACGTGTACCCGACATCCGACATTTGCAATATTGAGCGCATCCACAGTAGACCGTAGCGTTACACTAAGAATGTGAATTGATCCGCTATGGTAACAAATTTTCAAATTAGAACCAAAATCTTTTTTTGGTTTGACCGGTTCCGGTTCTGGTTTCCACATACTTTTTGGAACAATCGTTTCAACGGTTCCGGTTCAATAAGAACCAAAACCAAACCGATCACTAACGATTCAGTCCGGTTCTATGCGGTTCAGTCTGGTTCCAATCGATTTTGTATTATAGTTTTAATCATTTTAGAACTCTATAATTTGAGTTATTAGACGTATGCACAAAGATTAATTATTATTTTTTTAAAATGTGTAGTTGAAGAGAGAACTGAGAACCAGAATTCAAATGGTTCGATCAATAATTTCATAGTAAAGTCTAAATATGTTAAAATTGAACTAAAACTAATATTGCATGCAATAATATCAGATTTGGTGCACTGAATGTTAAAAAAATAGGTAATATTTCAGTAAACTTTGACATGCACCTTGACTACAGTTCCACAAGGATAATAATTATAACATGTATAAATTTTACTTGTCAAGCAGCCAAATTAAATAGCTCATTGGATATTCCAACGACTAAACACTACAAAGATGTGCACATTCAATAATAAAAAACTAAAAGAAACTGACAATTTGATAATTATAACAAGAATTTCCATTGGCAAACAACCTTTTTTTAATTCAAAATTTCTGTTAATCAGGTCCTTCATCAAAATATAACACTATGGATGGAGATCCATTGACAATCTATCCTCCTAATGAGTTAGATTAGATAATAAGTTGTACTAGTATTGCAAAGGACATATGAATAGGACTTTAGATTCAATTTAATGAATATGAATTGAGTGTTAAGTCAAAGAAGAAGGCTATGAGTTATTTGTACGCTGTTTGTAAATGAGATTAATCTCGAGCATGAAATGCAGAATGAAATGGAAAGTCGGATTTATGATCGAGGTGGTGGAAACAACAAAATGCCATAACAATTGAAGAAATAGGAAGAGAAAATGAAATAAGAGAAAGAGAAGAGATGAAGTCAGAAAGGTCAGAAGAAATAAGCTCATCCGGTGGTTGTCGAAGGCCCCTAAATTTGAAACCGTGGGAGAGAACGAACACTGCCGGAAGATCGTCTAGGAGAATCCAGTCGAGGAAGTCACTAATTCTGTACGTAGATCCGAAGCCTTAGTAGAAAGGTCAGAACGAACACTGTCAAAATGGAGATAAGAAAGCCTTCATCGATCGAGTAAGCAGAGCGAGAAGGAAACCTTTGGTGCAGAGCGGGAAAATGACCTAATGTCGTGTAGCCTGTGTATACGTATTTGAATATCGGTGCAATTTGGCGGCTAACATGGGTAAAGTCCTATAAATAATAAATATATATTATTAAAATTATAAAAAATTATAATATTAATAATAAATATATATTATAAACAAATACTAATAATAATAAACAGATTGCGGGTTATTTTTGCTCCGTTCCAGTCCGCATCAAGTTTAAAAATTTAGAAAACTGCTCAAGACATTTATGTTGTGGTTTCGGTTCCAGTCCGGATAATAAAATGAAGAAACCTCACCCGGACTATTATTGTTTACGGTTCAAAAATTTAAACCGGAACCTAAATAATTCACGAATCGTTCGGTCCGGTTCTTTCCAGTTCCGGTTCGGTTTATAGTTCTCGGCTATAACTGGCAACTTTAGTTATTTGTGACAATGTTGATTGTTTTTTGGCTCTACTTGGGCTTACTTATTGTAAGGAAGAGTGTCATCATTGACTGTTTTAAAGTTTTTCACAAAATGGTGGTCACTTAGTTTGATAATATTATTTAACTCCTTCGTAGTGACAATGGGGGTGGGGGGGAGGTAGTTCACAATTGTTGTGTTCTTAGCGCTTGCCTTACCGATCATGATAATCTTCATCAAATTACGTGTATTAATACCTCCACCCAAAATCGTGTCGCTGAATGTAAGAACAAACACCTAAAAGTTACTAGATTTCTTATTACAATGAACCTTTCCAAGTCTTATTGGGGCAAAGCCATCCTCACTACAACATATCCCATTAACCGTCTCCCCTCTAATACTCTACAATATGCCTCTCCTATCTCTCGTTTGTCCACCAAATGTGTCGTCCACATATCTCATTCTCATCTTTCTCCTCGTGTGTTTGAGTGTTTATTTTGTCCATGTTCATCAACCTAATCTTGATAAACTTTATGTTTATTCCCACATATGTTTTTTCGTTGGTTGCTCATCCACTATGTAAGGGTACCGTTGTTACCACCCTTCCTCTTGACGATTCTTTTGTACCATGGACATTATCTTCCGTGAAAGGGAATAATTCATGGGAGTTGTTATAGACAAACCAAAGTTGGCTATATACAAACCAATTTTTAAAGTTTTTTAGGCTCTTTTAAAATACTATATACAAACCATATAAAAACCTAAAAATAAGTAATACTCTCATTCTAACCCTAGCCGTCAGCAAGAAAACCCTCCGTCTCCCCCGATTCCTTCCCTCCCTCATTCGATGGTGACAACAAATTTCGCCGGCGACCCGCTTGACGACAACCCCGACGACGGGATTCATTGTCCGGACGACCAGCCTTCGGCCCTGGTTCTTCCTCCGACGACAGCCCCGACGCCATGCCTCCTCCAGTCGCCTCCCCCGGTATTTACCCAAACTTCGTCTTTCTCCTCCAGGCTTCGGGTAGATCCAGAGAGGAATGACGTCGATCCGATTTTGCTGCCCGTCGGTCCTCTACTCCATTTTTTTGTTCTCTGGATTCAGTCTGATTCCTCCACTACTACTCTACTCTCAACCAGTTGTTTCTCTTTTTAGTTTTTATTAATTTTTAATCCAGATTTTACTCTTAGATTTCTCTGATTTTTGTTCTCCGATTTTTCTTAATGTTTTGATTCAGATTTTAGTTAATGTTTTGATCCAGATTTTATCTAATGCATCTTTATATCTTGAATTTCAAATTTTTTGTAATGACTAATTACCTAATGGATGTATTAATTTTGCTCTAATATGATATAGTGTTTACAAAAAAAACTATATATTTTTAAAATTTTGAACTGATTTGTATATAACAATTTTGTTTACGTATAACAAATTTTTATTTGTACTGATTTGTATATAGTGAATGTTTGTATATAGCCAAATCTGGTTTGTCTATAACAACTCCCTAATTCATTGGCTCTTTTCAGGGAGAGGTAGATAATGGGTCTGTTTGGCGCAGCTGCGGCTGGAAAATATTCCAGCCGCCAGAGCTGCTTTATATGTGTTTGGGACAGCTATTTTCAAAAATCCAGTTTTTCAGATCTCCCTCCCCCTAGCTTCTGCTCTTGCAAAATAGCTTTCTCTCTCACAGGTTTTGGAAATCTAATGATTTCACCAGTTGGAACCTTAGAGGTCGGACAATTTCCTACGATTCCGAGCCCCCGACGTCCATTCCGAGCGCACTTCTGCACAGAATTCTGCAGCTTTTCATGCTACTATTGCTCTATCCAGACAGCAGCTTTTCAATCCGCCAGAGCTGTCCCAAACAGAGCCAATGATGCTTACACTCATGCTATTCACCATTTAATTGTGGTCTTGTATATTCCTCCCACAATTCTAGCCACCACGTCCACTGTTGTCATTACTTTGACTCCGATTGCTGGGAAGCTCATTCCCCAGCTTCCTTAACTATATCAATCGAGGAATGCTGATAGAGCTGTCACGGTTTTGATTTGGTTCCTGTTCTACTAAAAGCATGAACCGAACCACTAAGGTAACAGTTCTTCAAATTAGAACCAAAATCTTATTTGGTTTGACCGATTCTGGTTCCCGTTCCAGCTTGATTTTTGGAACCGTCGTGTCAACGGTTACAGATTACGGTTCAATAAGAACCAAAACCAAACCGACCACAAACGGTTCGGTCCGGTTCCACGCGGTTCGGTCTGGTTCCATGCGGTTTCAACTAAACCCAAAATCAAACTTGGTAAAATGAAATAAAAACGTGTTGCAAATAGTAAAACTTAGAATAAAATTGAAATAAAAATAATTATGTTTGCGCACTTCTCGACAGTCTTTTCAACGATCGGTGGGATAGTATCAATCGTCTTCCTACACGTGTAGACCTATGTAGCACGGGGACGAAAACGGGATAACATGATACGATACGAAACTAATACGAGAAACATGATTTTTTAAAAAATTAGGATACGGTAAACGTTTTTAATCTTTTAATATAAGTATTAATTAATATAAGAATAAGACAACTAACAAACTATTTGTACATATCTTGAATTGTAACTGTT
Organism: Platanthera guangdongensis; assembly: GCA_039583875.1. Classification (NCBI taxonomy): domain Eukaryota; kingdom Viridiplantae; phylum Streptophyta; class Magnoliopsida; order Asparagales; family Orchidaceae; genus Platanthera; species Platanthera guangdongensis. The sequence continues at coordinate 7,976,940 of CM077164.1, forward strand.
AGAAAAGCCCACTTAAACTAGGCCCATTTTATAGCATTTATTGTTTTTCTCTCCTCTCTCTAGTCCCACATTGTGTATAGGACTTTCCTCTCTCTTTCTCTCATCTATATATTTGTACTCATTCTCATTGTATTTGTACCAAGTGGACATATATACAGGTTGGCTTTCTCCATCTCTACATGGTATCAGAGCCAAGTTCCGGTCTCCTGTGGATTCCGAGTTCTATCCGCCCAGCGGCCTGCGTTCTCCTGCGGACTCCAATTCCTATCCGCCCAGCGGCCTGCGGTTTCCGCGGCCTGAGTGTGTGTGTCCGCGCCTCCTAGTCGCATTGCCCCTGCGGCCTGCCCTTTGTCCAAACCGCTTCCCTCTCCTCCCGTGGAACCACTCCTCTTTCCTCCTCCTGGTCCTTTATAGCTCTCTCTGATCTGTGGGGTCCACTGCTTCCCATAGGCTGCGGTCTCTTCTTGTCCGACGCGAGCTCGGCGAACTCGCTCCCTAGCTTATCGGTTTCGCCTCCTCTTCTTGCTCTTTTTTGTCCGCCGTGAGCTCGGTGGCCTCCTTCTGTCCGCGCTTCTCTCCTGCCTGCGGCTGCTCTCCTTCCTCTTCTGGCGGACTTCTTTTCCTGTCCGCCGCGGGCTCGCTTCTCTCTGCGACTCCGATATATGGGGTCCGTTGCCGAGCTCCACCGGCTTGCCCTCTCTTCTCGGCCACCTGTTGTGCTCTACTTGCCACGGCCGGCTCCAGTCCGCCGCGGTCTGATCCAGTCCGCCTCGGCCTAATCCAGTCCGCCGCGGCCTCTAGTCCTTGCTGAGCGTGTTCTGGCTATCGCTCGCCGCGGCCTCATAGTCCGCTGTCTCTGCCCGCTTCCTCTCCTCCAGGTCGCCTCCATTACATTTGCGGACTCTACGGCAGTTCCTTACCGCCCGGCCTCTGGATGATTCGGATTACTCTCTCTCACTGGTAAGAAAAACTTTGTGGAATGACACTCGTGGTTCCTGCATATCTCCTTCGGGATCGCTATTGAGGAATGGTTATGCTGAACTTCCCCGCGTCTTATTCCGTACCATGCTTTCATACTTGAGACTCCACCATCTGCACTCAGTTCTCTGCGCCCGACCTATTCGCACTATTCGTACTGACAATGCGCGGGAGTACACCAGCCATACCTTTGCCACTCTCTGCTCTGAGTTCGGCATTCTTCAGCCAAACCTCATGTCCGTACACACCACAACAGAATGGTGTCGTTGAGCGCAAGAATCGTCACCTTCTTGATGTCGCTCGCTCCCTTATGCTTCAAATGCAGGTTCCCAAACCATACTGGAACTACACGCTCTCCACGGCTTGCTTTCTCATCAACCGCCTCCCTTCTTCCGTTCTCCAGTATGCTACTCCCTTCAGTCCTCCTCTTTCCCACACTCCGCCTTTTCCTCGTTCCTCCACGGGTGTTTGGGTGTACCTGCTACGTTCACCACCTTGGTCCCTCCACGGACAAGTTGGACCCTCGTGCCACCAAGCATATCTTTGTGGGCTACTCGCGCACTCAAAAGGGTTATGTATGTTATTCGCCTGCTACCCGCAAGGTTACTGTCTCGGCTGACGTGACTTTCCGTGAAGATATTCCATTCTTCCCTGATCCGGATGTCGCTCTGAGTCCAGATCCCGTCGTTCGTCCTGTCATTCCTGCTCCTCACTCATCATCCTCTCCTCCTTCCCAACCTCCTGTCCGTCCACCACCACCGGTTATCCGGGTCTATTCTCGTCGCTCTCCTCCTCCCGTTGCCCCTCTGCAGTCGGCTTCGATCTCTGGTGCCCTGCTCCCTGCTGCTCCGGCTCCCGCCTCTACCGCTCATCCAATGGCGAATTACGTCTCTCTCCATCGCCTCTCTCCATCTCTTCTTCACTTTGCCACCTCATTATCCTCTGTTTCGGTCCCTAACTCTTTGCAGGAGGCGCTTCACCATCCTGGCTGGTGGGCTGCCATGGACGACGAAATGACGGCCCTCTGGGCCAACCAGACCTGGTTCTTGGTTTCCTTACCTCCCGGTCAGCACCCTGTTGGGTGTAAATTGGTGTTCGTCATCAAGCATGCTCCGGATGGCACTATTGCCCGACTGAAGGCCCGTCTTGTGGCCCGTGGCTTCACACAACAGGAGGGCCTCGACTATGAGGAAACCTTCTCTCCGGTGACCAAGTTCAACACTGTCCGCGTTCTTCTCTCCGTCGCGGTGCACCGCCACTGGCCCCTTCATCAGCTCGATATCAAGAACGCCTTTTTGAATGACGACCTTCAGGAAACCGTCTACATGCGCCAACCGCCCGGGTTTGAGACCACGGGGGAGTCTCGGGTATGTCTTCTCAAAAAGTCAATTTATGGTCTCAAACAGTCCCCTCGGGCATGGTTTGATAAGTTCAGCAAGGTGGTTCGAGACATGTGGTTCACTCAGAGTTCTGCAGATTTCTCCCTTTTTACCCGACATCGGGCCACTGACACAGTCCTTCTGTTGGTTTATGTTGATGACATCCTTCTCACTGTGGATTACTCAAAGGGGATTCAAGAGGTCAAACAACATCTGAGCACTGTTTTTCAGACTAAAGACCTGAGGAACCTTCGGTACTTCCTTGGTCTCGAGATCGCATAGCGGCCGGACGGGTTGGTGCTCTCCCAACGAAAGTACTGTCTCGATCTTCTCAAAGATGCTGGTCAGTCTGGTTGCAAGCCAGCTTGTACCCCGATGGAGGCAAATCACAAACTGTGCGCTCATGCTTCGGATAACGATTTGCTGCTTCCGAATCCGGAATACTATCGACGCCTTGTGGGAAAGTTGATCTATCTAACGGTCACGAGGCCGGATATATCGTTTGCAGTTGGGGTTGTCAGTCGGTTCATGCATGCCCCCCGGGCTTCTCATCTCCAGGCGGTTGAACGGATTCTCCGATACCTTAAGGGAGCTCTGGGTCAAGGGCTGGTTTACAAAACCTCCGACTCTGCTCCCGCATTGGTTGCCTATTCTGATGCCGATTTTGCGGGTTCCCTGGACGATCGGAGGTCAACAAGTGGGTTCTGTACTTATTTTGGTGGTCATCTTATTGCATGGAAAAGTAAGAAACAAGCTGTGGTAGCCCGTTCCTCTGCATAAGCTGAATACCGATCGATGGCCTCGGTTGTCTCAGAACTCACATGGCTTGAAAGTCTCCTTACTGACCTGGGAGTAAAACTCCCCTCCTCTGCTGTTCTATTTTGTGATAGTCAAGCCGCCATACACATAGCAAAGAATCCGGTGTTTCATGAGCGCACAAAACATATCGAAGTTGACTGTCATTTTGTTCGTGAGAAGGTTCAATTGAAGAAACTTGAATTGAAGCATGTTCCAGGAACTGATCAAGTTGCCGACATCCTCACAAAGGCCTTATCAAGTACCCTATTCTACCAGTGTTTGTCCAAGCTGGGTGCATATGACCTATACGCTCCAGCTTGCGGGGGAGTGTTAGAAAAGCCCATTTAAACTAAGCCCATTTTATAGTATTTATTGTTTTTCTCTCCTCTCTTTAGTCCCACATTGTGTATAGGACTTTCCTCTCTTTTTCTCTCATCTATATATTTGTACTCATTCTTTGTATTTGTACCAAGTGGACATATATACAAGGTTGACTTTCTCCATCTCAACAGTAACAAAAAAAGTTAATAAGATTATATTATATATCATTGACATTTCATATAATGTTATAAATAACATTCAAGGAAACAAACACCATAAGAACAATCTATCACATGTCCACATCAATACATCATTACATCAATTGAGAATATTGTTTTGTTACATTCACATGCAAAATATTAAGTATAAAAATTAAACATTCTCTCCAATAGTATCAACTTCATCATCTTCTTCAATAATCGAGAGCTCCAATCTTTGTTCATCAAGCGATAGATTAACTATCTCAAGTGTACCTACATGTTCGAATGACTCGAAGCCATCGCTCGCAATATCCCACAATGTAGACTCTCCTTCATTGTATTTCTAATCTCTTCTAGAAAGAAGATGAAGATTGCTATGAATATTTATTAAATCTTCCGCACGTTGCGGTGTCATTCTATTCCTTTTCATTGAATGGATAAAGGAGTAAGTACTCCAATTTCTCTCGGCTCATGAATAAGATGATGGTTTTACTAATAACTTCAATGCAATGGTTTGAAGCGAAGGGGCTAGCGAGCCAGAAGAAGTACCGGAAGAAGAAGAAGTACCATAAGAAGAAGAAGTACCAGAAGAATAAGAAGAAGAAGTACCAGAAGAACCACAAGAAGAAGTACCTGCGGGAATCAGGAGCGGAACGCCTGCAGGATCGGGAGGGATCGAGGAGCAGAACAGGAAAAATGAAATACGCAAGCGAAATAGGAGATATATATCTCACGGAATCGCAGAATCGCGTATCCCCCTTGCGGGATACGCGATTCCGAAAAATAAATTATATATATTTTAAAAAATGCGTTTCCTGGAGTTTCAAAAACGCAACGCATTTACGCGTGTTTCCCGTATCCGATACGCGTTCGAGTCGATACGTAAGTCATTTTTAAGTATTCGTGCTTCGTAGCATGCCGCGACTTCTAGTTGGCTTGCGCACGTCTTGCCGGTATGCTCAACCGTAACAACCAGCTACAATTAGTTGTTTTTCATAATTACTAATAAATAATTGTATTTCTTCTATATTTTTAAGTAAAATATTTCAAAAAAATATGTAAGTAAAATTAAAAATATATTATATAACTGTATAAAAATCAAAAGTGTACTGCAAAAATTGACTACAAACTGCATCAATGTCAAACCATACCACACAGTTTTTATGCGGTGAAGTTTTGTTCGGTCCAAAATCGACCCCCTTTAGTGCGATTGCGGTTTGGGTTCAAACTGCATCAGGTTCACTCGTGATAGTAACTATAAATATTATAGATAAATTATAAAATAATTACAATACAATAATAATAATAAACGGGTTGCGGTTCGGTTTTACTTTGGTCCGGTTCGGATCGGGTCTAAAAATCTTGAAACCGCATGAGACTTGTATGTTGCGGTTCCGGTTCCGGTCCGAATAATAAAATGTAAGAACCACAGCCGGACCAATGTTGTTCACGGTTCCAAAATTCAAATCGGAACCCAAATAATTTGCGAACGGTTCGGTCTGGTTATTTGCGGTTCCGGTTCGGTTCCGGTTCAGTTTGCGGTTTTCGGTTTTAAGTGACAACTCTAAATGCTGGTTTTGAGATTGTTCAAATCCCTGCCATTAATGACACTTATAAATACAAACTTCTGAAATTGATCCTGATGAAAACCTCTATCGGACCTAATACATCTTAAAATAAGATACTTTATAAAGTATCCCATTGCCAATTAGATTTCATATCTTAATCTAACCTTGACGTATAAAGATTTTATTTCCTCTATTAATATTCTTAAACTTGGTAGGAAACAATTAATATGCTAGAATGGAGAAAGCCAATGAAGGAAATGATCATCGAATTGGAAAAAAACCAGGCTTGAGAATTCTCCTCTTCCATCTGGGAAGAAAACCTTCGGATCAAGATGATTTTTTGCAGTTAAACAAAAATTCCGAAGGAGTCGTAGAGAGATACAAGAAAAGACTTGTCGCATAAAGATATACTTAAACTTCTGGAGTTGGCTATCATGAAACATTTGTGCCTGCGGTCAAAATAGATTCTATTTGAATTGTCTTATCATGCACTGCATGCTTGGAATGAGAACGCAATAACTAGATGTAAAAATGTTTTCTTACATGCAATCTTGAATACGAGTTATAAATGAAGTTTTGTCGGGATTTCTAAAGAAAGAATAAGAAGGGAATGTCTGTCAACTAAAAAAATCACTTTATGTTCTGAAACAGTCCCACCAAAGCTTAATTTAACAGGTTTCACAAATCCATGATTCAACTAGGATACAAACATGTCATTTTGATCATACTCACTTTGTCAAGATGAAAGAAGATAAAATGTGTGTTCTCATCGCCTATATAGACGATAATACTATTACAAAAAATAATTTGGAATAAATCAGGTGTCTTAAAGCATGCCTGTGCAAGGAGTTCGAAATCATGGATCTAAGAAAATTGAAATAATTCTTAGGAAGTGAAGTTGCAAGATCAGACCTTGAATCTTCATTTCTCAGAGGAAACATGTCCAGGGTCTCTTAGAAGAAATTGAGTAATTTGGTGGTGCACCAGTAGATACCCCCGTAGAAGCAAGTTGTAATATTGATGACGATAAGGGTTGTGAGAAAGCCAACTCTTTATGCTACTAAAGATTAGTGAGAAGGTTGATCTCACACACACTCGTACTAACATCATGTATGCAGTAGGGATCCTGAGTAGGTACATGGATTTTCCTAGATTGAGACATCAAAAAATTGTTGTATGAGTGTTAAAGTACCTAAAAAAATCTCGACGAGAAATTTTTTTTTCCTAGAGCAAGCATGTGAGTACGGAAGTATCCACAGATTGTGGTTGGGTTGGCTGTCAAGATGATAAAAAATCCACTTCCAGGTATTGTTTCTTTGTTGAGGGGAATCTAGTGACTTGAGGAAGAAAGAAATAAAATGTTGTATAAGATCAAGTGCAGAAGCAGAATACAAAATATTGTTACATGGGATATTTGAGGGACTATTAATTTAGTCTATAATACAACATTTTGGGCTACAAAATGAGAAATCCATACGTCTCTATACGACACTGATGCTACTATTAACATTGAACATGATCTCGTTCAACATCACACTGTGTTATCAAGGTGCGCCTGTGGCGCCGGGCGCACTTTATTGCGCCTCAGCAAGGCTTAGGCGGGCGATGTGCCTGTGGCGCGCCTAGACGGACCCAGGGCCCTCCCATGGCTCTCAATTCATTGAAATTGAGCGAATGAGGCGCCCAATTCGCTCAAATTGAGCGATTTGTGCGCCCAATTTGCTGAAATTGAGCAAAGTGGACGCCAAATTCGCCGAAATTCAACGAACTGGGGGCCCAATTCACGAATTGGGCGCCCACTTCACGAAATGAGCGTCCACTTCACTGATTTTTCTCATTTTTGCGCTTCACGTCCCTCAGACGCGCGCCTGCGCCTTGCTCTTAGATTCCAGGTCCCCTTTGCGACTCAGTGCGTCTTGCGCCTTTAATAACATAGACTTCTCATAATAAAACATGTTAAAAATAACATGCACTTCATCAAGGACCATTTATAGAAATGCAAAATCTACACATTGTTTGTCCAATCCCAAAATCAGCTAGTAGATATCTTTACCAATAGCCCGAGCTGTGGCAGCTTCACTAATAGTAATTCCAAGTTGATTATGATCGATATTTACTCCCATCTTGAGAAGGAGAGTTGTATTGTATAAAAACCAATTATGAAGGCCCATATATTTTCCTCTTTTTTTGTCCCGCACCTCTAATATTGATTTGTGGTCTCTCTTTGTATATATATTGTAACACCCCTTCCCAGTATTTCAGAAATCAGCCGTCCGACCGGGTCAGTGATATAAAGAAAACTAGGAAACAGTATTAAACTAGTAGCAGCAGGTAATAAAAGTCTATACTAAGCAATTTAAGACGTACAACGACAGTTAAAAAAAGTAAACTAAGGGTAAACACATACCTGATATCTGGATTCACAGAGCCACTAAACAAAAATGGAATTGAAATAACTGAAAATCTGTATAACAATAATAGTCTGATACACGTTATATAAAATATTAACCAGATACATTGTCCACATCTACAAGTACGTGCTGAAATAGAGTAAACTGAATGAGAAAAGTACTACAAACTGACGCCACCATAACGCTCATCGTAGACGTAGTTTTCCACCTGGGTCACCTGAAAAACATTGCGCACGAAGGGTCAGAGTAAAGAAAAATAATTCCCCTTATTGACACTAAAACAGATTTACATATGAATACATGCATGTCTTTAAAAATAGTCTCGTGTACTGAAAACATTTTATGCTATATGTTATGCATGCTTTTCCTATACTTTCCTGGTCAACACACTATTAGTTCTATATTCATGACTTTCCGTTTATTTACCCAAGTCCTGACGTTCACTAACTGGTGTACTGTCTCACGTCAAGTCTGTACTTGAGTTCTAGGTGACTTCTAGCCTACACATTTACTGGGTAGGCTCTAGGCAGAGTAGCTCCTAACGCGCAACTGAAACTGACGACCCGAGACCATCTGACGAACTCAATTGTTCTAGTGTCGCACGGACACGGTCTCGAATCTACCAACTGTCTCAAGGGGAGTCAACTCCCAAGACTCTGTAACTCATAGAATATCATATGCCCTATGAGGAAGGTAGTGCGCCTCTACCAAGCACGAAAAGACTGGTGTGCTACTGACCTTTTTGGTCTGACGCTACTCTGCATGAGATATCTTTTCTGGTGTTCTACTGAGCGACCCTTGACTTTCTCATGGTCGACTTGAAGGGACCTTCGCGCCCTTGGTTGGACAATCTCCAAACTTACGTACACGAGTAAAGTTTCGTACTTAAATAACTGTTCATGACTTTACTAACGTGGTTATGGAAGAAGGCGTTATCATGCGCGTTTCCATGATTATTTTCCTACTGACACACTTTTCTATGCATGATTATGATGCTTGTACGAAACCTACTCATGCGTATAAAAATATAATTACTTGATATGTCTAACTAAAAGAAATTAGAATTTACTTATCGTGGTGCTGCGGCGCTCGTACACTCGGCGCGGCGACATTAACTCTTCCGGAGGAAATTCTACTGTATGGAATAACTCAGAGTGCTGCCTCGAACTTACTAGAGTCCTGCACGCAATTTAGGGCAAACCTATTTTCATAATTGTTCCCCTTTTAGGGTTTCCGGTGGAAAATCTCCAAAACATCTAGGGTTACAAAAATACATGTGCTAAACTTCGTATATTACCTTTACGTATAACGATTGAGACTCTCAATGCGTTCCACACAAATTCCGTGGTGAACCACGAACATCAAAACCTAAAATAGGGCAATATGAATGAAAACTTAGTCTATCTTATCTTCCAAATCAAAGGATTTCCATGAAGGAATGGAGAAAAAGAAGAAATAAACTCACCGGAAACGAACGATTCCAAGTTCCACCGGTTAGGGTTGAATCCGGCACTTCCACGGCCAAGGAAGGAAAAGGAATGTCCACCGGCGCTCGTAGAGGAAGGAGGAGAAGTCAGAGAGGGATTCTGGAGGGTGATCGGCCGACGGAAAGGTTGCGGGAGGCGCGCCGGGCTCGGCGTCGCAGCGTGCGGGAGACGGAACGGAAGACACGCTTGCGGTTTCTCTAACCCGTGAGAATTTGGGGCTTGCGGGTTTGAGAATGCGGTTTTAACCTATCGCATAATGCGATTTTCTTATTAACCGTAAGAATAGAGGGAGGGGGGAATTGCTATTGACACTCCATTTCTATTTTCGTGCTAAACGCAACCCATTCTCACCGCGCGCGTCGATTCTAAAAGACATGCGTTACGCACTATTGTTAACGCACTTAACAAACTAACGGTTGCTAATACAATGAAGAGTAACATTATACCCTGACGACGTGCTGTCTCGATCAAAATCCGTCGCGACTTGGCCCTACAAATAAAATTACATTTCACGTCAAATTTACGGATGTTACATATATAGAGGTATAATGTAATGTTTAATTAAAAAATGAAAATTATATTTTCTTTTAGTTCTCAAACGCAGTATCATTTGTTTCTCCCTTTCTTTTTAAAAAATTCTTTCATTAAATCTACTTCTATGATATTTCATTTGTCAGGGATTTGATAATCTTAGAAGCCAGAGTGTTTCTCCTCCTCAGTGGACCATGCGAAACAAAGATGACAGGTGGGAGTTGTACTTGGTTACTTCAAAATTTAAGTTACACATTTCGTTTTACATGCTAGCTTTCAAGATCTTTATTTTGACACACATATCTTTACAATATTAAAAGGGTAAAGTTGCCTTTGGTGAAACATTCTAAAGTGCCAAATATAGCCTTATTGTTTTCATCTAATGACTTAACATATTATTCTTAATTTAAAAGTAATGATGAAAATCCATTAAATTGAGAAAGTTTTTTTTGTAGAACTCCTAAACCTACTTTGGTCGGCTATCATTATGCATGTCAACTTTTTTAAAGTTGATTTGAAAAGTATTGATGAAAATTAATTAATTTAATATATAAAGGTAATGATAAAAATGGATAATATATGAATAATTGTGGGCTTTTTAATGGAAAGAAAAATGATGCATACATGTTTTCCATAATAATTAATTAATAATATATTTATTTTAATCTGCATTAATTAATTGGCAGGGGTGGAGCCCCGTGTCTATCGCGGTCGTGATAATGTCACAGAGTACTATCGTCGTTGGCCGTATGGGCGGAGCCCCGTGTCTGACACACACACACACGTATTAATTACCGAGGACTTCCCCTGAGAGTCTTCATAATTACATGTTGCAATTACATTCATCTCCTCTATCTCTTGAAATTACATTCACCTCCTCTATCTCTTGAAATTACATTCACCTCCTCTCCAAATTTACCCAGTTTACAAAATGCCCCTTTTGTTAGAAATATGGATGGAAAATGGTAAAATCAACAAAATTAATTTATAATATTTCAATTTTATACTTTTATAATGATTCATGATTCATTACAACGGGCAAAATGCCACACACACACACACAGTCAGAGTACTGTCGCCGTTGGCCGTATGGGCGGAGCCCCGTGTCTGACACAAACACACACACACACACACACACACACACGCCCGCACACACACCCACACCCCCCCCCCCCCCCCCCACACACCCGCACACACCCGCACACACCCGCACACACACCCGCACGCACCCGCACACGCACCCGCACACACACCCCCACACACACCCCCGCACACCCGCACACACCCCCACACACTCCCACACACTCCCACACACCCGCACACACACCCGCACACACACACCGCACACACACACCGCACACACACCCGCACACACACCCGCACACACACCCGCACACACACCCGCACACGCATGTTGCAATTACATTCACCTCCTCTATCTCTTGAAATTACATTCACCTCCTCTCCAAGTTTACCTGGTTTACAAAATGCCCCTTTGGTTATAAATATGTATGGAAAATGGTAAAATCAACTAAATTAATTTATAATATTTCAATTTTATACTTTTATAATGATTCATGATTCATTACAACGGGCAAAATGCCACACACCCTTTTCAATGTAGAGTTATTACAAATGGTCAAATTTGAATATCATAAAATATTTTAAGCATATTTTTTTATTTTATCACTTTCCATCTATATTTCTAAAGAAAAATGTCACACCTTTTAATGTAGAGTCATTACAAAGGGTAAAATTGAATATCATAAAATAATTTGACTGATTTTAACATTTTCCTTCCATATTTCTAACGGAAGGGATATTTTTGTAAACTGGATAAACTTGGAGGGCAGGTAAATGTAATTTTGAAAGATAGAGGGGTGCAACCTGTAATTATGCAAACTCCCAAGGGAGGTCCCGGTAATTAACCCTATATATATTTATATATTCCTGTTTTGCTGCTAAAGGAAACAACTAACAATTAACTGTTGATAGATATTCCAGGAATATCAATTGATAATGTCTATTTCTTATTGGACTCTGTGCTCTTTCTACAGGAATCGCTTGTTTCTGTGCATTTTAAATATGAGTAAGGAGGTATTGGGACGTCTACCAAAAGTTGTTGGCATAGATATCGTGGAGATGGCCATATGGGCCAAGGTGCGTTTCCCATATATATATTGAGTTATATTTCTCATCTTAAATTTAATTTTTGAATTTACTCATTATTTATTATTATTATTTTCTTTCATATTGAGTTAGTCATCATGACTTTTGGAGTCTTTGGCATATCTTATACAACATCACCTATTTGAAGTTTCATTATCATCAGCTCTATATACTTCTGGTCTGAGTAGCTAAACTTTTTTTGTACCTTGTTTTTCTGATGTACTGTTACGTTTTATTTAACATGTGAAACTAAATGTATTTGCATCTCTTTATGATTATTTTGACTATCACTATCTTCACTATGAATCCTCCTTCACTTGTATTTGACGATATTCTTGTTTAGTTAATTTCTTTTAAGCAACTTCTGACCATATTATTGTCGGTTATCCTTAAAGTTTTTCGAATATTTTTGATATTACTCCTTTTCTTCCTCCAAGATACCCGTTCCTTATTGTACATGGCCCAATTATGTCAGATTTTTATGAAGAATATTATTTGCTTTCAAGTTTCTAATGGGGATTTCATGTGCTCTTTCTTGGCTTTATCTTAAATCCACTTTATGTTTTCTCATCTGGTAACATATATCCATGCATGTTCAACGTTTCATGCATAGTTTATCTTAAAATAATTCATTTGCTGTATTGAATCTCAAGAAAAGATGCAGTCTAAAAGTGACGGGGATCACGACACACATCAACCTACACGACGATCAGAGCCGTGCATTTTATGTGGATCGACGATCCGAGATATAGTTATTTTTCTGTATTTTTAATCTTTCTTTTGATGGTAGGAGGTTCATTTTAGATGCATTGAAAGATTAAGTGAAGAAGACAATCTAACTTTCGATCACCTGATGTTGAAGCTAGAAAATCCATGTGACTGGAAGCTATCCTCTCCATCGATTCTCCATCTATCCGTCCACCTCTTTCCCTTATTGCCCTTACCAGCGGGCCAACCATTCTCCTCCCTTAGTCGGCTCCATCACATCTCCCATGACCCCACATCAGTCCCCTTCCATTCTCCCCATCACCACCACATCTGACTGTTGGAAGAGAGAAGTAATTAGACAGTGCAAATATATTCATCCACAATGAGACATTATATAGTAGGAGTGCAACTCGGATCGGTTCGTTTCGGTTTGGTTGCGCTTAGAACCAAGAACCAACCCGTATAGGTTCGGTTCCAAATTTTTGGAACTGGAACCGACCCACGGTTCTACAATGTAGAACCGGAACCGAACCAGAAATATCGGTTCGGTTCTCGGTTCCTTAATTTATGATTCTTGCACAACAAATTGCCTTAAAAACAGTCCAAAATCGGTTTATAATTGGCGAAGAGGAGCTAAGAAAGCTGATACACTAAAAGCAGATTGACCTTAATCGATGCCGGCGGGAGGCTTCAAGCGTTCGGTTGGCCCTCACGGGAGACGGGGATGGGAACTTTAGCGACTAGAGGTGCTATTGTGCTTGCTTTGAGTGTTTGGTCGGCCTTCACTGGAGACGGTGACAGGAGCTCTAGCAGGCAGGGCGCAGGGGCAGCGACGTTAGGGTTGGAAGTTAGGAATTTCACGGGAGATTGACTTCACGGGAGAAAATGAGAAATATGAGATTATAAGAATATAATGGATTGAGATTTAACATTTTTTAAAATGTTATTTAAAGATTTATTAAATCTCCAAATCATGTATTATTGTAAAATGTTATTTAATGAGTTATTAACGTCATTAGGCGTGATGCGGGTCTATCTTCAGGCATGAATCATACTTGAAAAAAATAAATTTTTTACAACATACGGGTCGGTCGGGTCTCTCGGGTACCCGACCACGGGACCCAAGAACCGAAGCGAACAGCCGGTTCTTGTTTTTCCAAGAACCGTACCCGAACCATCCGGTTCGGATCGGTTTCGGTCCGGTTCTTGGTTCTTCTGTTACTTTTGCACATGCCTATTATATAGGAGTTTACATGGACACATAACACTCGACTCACGGTGTGGGATTGAACCCACTAACTATTTACAAAACACTTATAGACCAACATTGCGTGACATTCCAACGCTCCCCCTCAAGCTGAAGGGGAACCTTCATCTTGGACACATCAACTAACGAAAATGAAGGTAGGCGATTTGAGACAAAACATCAGACGAGCCATCAGGAGAAATTCCAAATCGGAGAATCAAGCTGGTGACATAGCCGCACACGGCGCAGACCCACATACGACGCATGACACACACACGACGTGGACTCGTTGGAAACTGGTCAATCAACATGAACTACACACAACATGCAGAAGAGAACCAATGATGTGAAACAAATCATCAAACGAGTGATCAGGGATAATCTGTTAGGGATAATTCGCACAAAGGGCGGTCCCACACGACACAGTCCCGCAAGACACGGTCCCACCCGACACAACTCGCTGAGATTATAACACCAACATCAGTCGCGTCTCCAACATAAGACCAATTGAAGGAAATATGGGGAGAAAAACATATGACATACGCTTAGAGGCCGTGTGGAATGAGACGAAAGGTCAGTAAAGATTAGGGGTGCAAGTTGAGTTGAGCCAGCTCAAAAGCTCGATGAGTCGGCTCGAAAAAAAGCTTGACTCGTGCTCGAGCCTATGGAGCTCGAGCTCGATTACGAGTCGAGCTTGAGCTCGAATATTATTGTTCATGAGCTCGCGAGCCGGCTCGCGGACTTTTTATTCCTATATATTTTTTTTAAAAAATTTTAAAAAAAGAAAATCAGGCTCATGGGCTGAAAAGCTCGTGAGCTCGAAGCTCGAGTTCGATAAGCAGACATTGAGCTCGAGCCAGTACAAAATGAGCTCTCGACGAGCTCGAACCAGTACAAAATGAGCTCTCGACGAGCTCGAGCTCGAAATGATTAGCTCGACCTCGAGCTTGGAAATTTTGCCAAGCTCGACTCGAGCTTGACTCGTTTGCACCCCTAGTAAAGATCATCTGAGTCGCCTTTGTCCCAAACACTCCCCCTCCTCCCCCCCACGTGAAAAACACTTGCATGGAGGTATGAAGACAAGACACACTAACAACAACAATAGTCACAACGAGCACTAGCAATACACTGAAGACACACTTAAAACAAATAAAGAATGACCAATCCATCTCTACGCATCTTTATCGGCACGAGGAAAACACCTGAGAAGGGTTTGCAGCAGCTGGTAGCGCGGAAACACAAGGGGCAACGAATGGAAGACGACTGGAATTGTCAGAGACACGAAGGACAACAACTAGAATCGATTGAGGAATGCTTGAGCACATATTTGAATGTCGGAGTACGTCGATGGATGAGAACACCTCGTGGAAGGAGGCAACCAACATGATGTCTTCCATGGAAGAAGTGACAATCGGCGGAGGAAGCCATCAACAACAAGAAGGAGAAATGAAGGTCATATCTGGTGTAACAACCCATGTATTAAAAACAAAAAATATAACAATAAAAAAAATAAATGACATATTTGTAAATAACCCTACTAGGGTTTTCTATAATTTCCCTCTTAACCAAGCCCTCTCCCCCGATAAAAAAAAATAGCTTCGGCCCACGACTTTCGCCGATCCTACCTCCCGCACAAATCCAGCCTTCCGCAAGCCACTCGACGCGTCGACTTCCGCTTGCCTTCTCTCCTCTGCTCCCGCCGGTGCCTCCTCTGGCTCCTCGTCGCGTCGTATCTGACGCTTTCTCCTTCTTCCCTAGCCGACAACCAGTTTTCCTCTCCATTTCCTCAAACCAACAACAGAACTCCTCCCCCTCTTCTCCTTCTCCGTTCAACAAGGGCAACACCTTCTCCTCCATAGGGCCCGACAACCTTATCTTCCTCAAGGACAACAACCCTCTATCCCTCTTCCTCTTCGTCTTGGCCGGTGATTGCAAGGGAAACACTTAGGGTTCGTTCGTTCTCCAGCTCTACTCGGATTTTTGTGCCAGTATTTGGCTTCCTTTGGTAAGGAACTCGTTTTCCTTTTATTCAGATTTTTAAAAATTATTTTGCAAATTTGCGCTCCAATTTACATATATATATTGTGATCCAAGGTTATTGCCCTCTTATAATCACCTAACCGCCTTCTAATTTTGATTTCCAGCGCCACTCATCAGATCAATTGGTGGGATCTCTTCAAAGCCCTCTCTGATTTAGGGTTCCCTAACCTAAGCGTTGCCAAATCTCCAACTCGTGATAGTCTCCTCTCCCCTCATTTTTAGGGAGGTAAATCACCATTCCCTCTCATGTTTAGGTTATGTGATATTAATTACATGTGCTAGCGTAGTATTTTTTCCATTGATTCAAATATCATCCTCTATTGTGCTTGAACAAGTCTGAAATAAGGTTTTTAAATTTTGTTTGCGTCGCTTATCCGCCACCGGCAGTTTCAGTCTTACTTAAAGCAAGTAGAGAAATCTCTCTCGCTTGCAAACATTGAATTTAAATTCATGCTCTTTTTCTTATGTTTATACATTTTACTCTTGAACACCTGAATCGTCAAATTAATAGCATGTCGTAATATGATAGGAGTCTCCAAATTATGAATCACTTAATCCATTAACATCCTAAGCAACATTGAAAAGTAGCATTTAATTAATACAACTTCTTGAATCGATCCTTCTTGATAACAGGAACAAATGACCGGTCATAACAAGCATGAACTCCGTAACTCAAGGGTGAGGGTTCGCATGAGTTGCCCCTTAGAGATCACGAGCATAAATCCTGAGTTACTGACAAGTCTTGAACTTCATCTTGAATCTATCTAGAACATGAATCTTGCACATCAAATAAAAACACACTTCTTACCCATGTTACAACCTATGCCATTACATGAATGAATATATGCTGCATTCTAAATCAAGCTAATAATTCTTGTTGTTTCCGCTTGATTCATTTATTTGTCTGTCTTGCCAGCTTTGCTTCATAAAAACTGGTACACATACATTTCTGTTTCCCTTACTACTTATATATTTTACCTTGCTTATGTTCATCAATGATTCGAGGATTTTTCCTTTTTATTTAGAATTTGCCTTGGCGCCGTGACCGCGCTACCTGCTATCTGAGCTCGATCTACGTCGAACTCCTACTTTTGGATGTTTATCTTATTTGTTGCTATGTCAGGTTCTATGTTGTATTTCCTTTACTATCGGACATTCCTTATTATGTAATAGTTATGATCGGCCATTTTCTCTTGTATCATGGACAATTGCTAGGCTAAAAAAATTATGTACTTGGATTTTGATATTATTGCATGCTCATTTATTTGAGATTTTATTTGCATAAAATTTATATCTAAACTGTGGGTCATGAGTTTTATCAAAATACATGTGCACTTAACTTTTCTCTGCTATACTCACAAGCTTATTCATAAAAATAATGTATTTTTCACTGAATTTTTTATTTTAAATCTAATAATACTAAATTAGCTCCCGCCTAACAAATACCGAGTTTCTTTCCCCCATGTCTGTAGCATCACGACCTGCTGATAGCGCACTTTAATTTTTGCTATTAGACGGGTCGTGACATTTGGAGCAGCAGGATCTAGAAGAAGAGGATGAGATGCAGATAGGAGCTGCGATGAAAGTGGCTGACCGGGTCGAAGTTGAGGAGCAGAGGCTCGACAAAAGCAGCCGAGAACCTTTGTCATTGTCTGGTATTGCGTCGGGAAGCACCGTCGAGATCGAGAATCAGCGGGAAAAGGAAACTTGATGTCAACGTCGATGGAAACAACAGTCAGAGTCGATGAAGACGACAACACCCAGAGTAATTTACCCTAGGTTTGGGGAGAAGAGGCACCGCGAGGGATCAGAGATTTTTGGCGGCGTTTGAGATAAGCCCTATTCGAGAGGGCTTGGAGCGATCCCACCACCTAGATCCGATGAGCGGCACCGGAAACACAAGCAAAATAGAAAGACATCAACAACCGCAAGAGGGAATCGACGCAAATCTTCTGGAGCAAAAATTATAGCAACAAAAATTAGGGCAAAAATCAAAACATGAGTTGAGCGGAGATCCTTTTCCAAGGAAGTTCGCCTTCTTCCTCTTATCATTTGATCAACACTACATCCAGAGTTTCCTCCTTCATTAATCACCCTCATTAGGCCACTTCTCTTCACGAAATCAATCCCCATATTCACATAGAAGGAAGGAGAGTTTGAAGACGTCTAATCCCTAGGACACAAGTTCTAGCATGACCTTTTCCTAGAAATCTTCTTCTCACAAGATCAAGGCTCTTCTGAGTTGATATATCTTCGAGGAATAACTAGAGATCTAGCACCAAAGAAGAGTAGGAAGCTCACCTCATTTCCGGCGTTTCCGGCCATGGATCTCGTCACTCTTCTCTGCGGCATCTTCTCCTTCGTTGGTGGTGGTTGTTCTTCACTGAAAGAAGGGAGAAGTCGGCCTCCAGAAATCCGAACTCCGACGACTTCATCGTTCTCCTTCTTCTGCTCCCGTCGGGTTTCGCACAGCAAGGAGTCGCCACGATCAGTAAGTGACAGCTAGGGTTCAACTTTCATTCCTTTTTATATTAAGTATTAGGTTGTCATTTCCGCCATGTGTCATCTCCCCATTGGACCGCCCATATTAAGTCTCATTTGAAGTGACCGGTCCAAGTGGGAAGAATACCCAGACGAAGTCAATCTCTGTGAACAACTAACGAAAAAAGGAGAGAGACGAGATCGATATTCACTGCATCCTTCATCGATGAGGTAGAAGCCGATCACAAAAGCCGATCGTCGAAGACGAAGGCTCGATGAGATTCTTCGAATAGATAGGAATGCTCGGCGGGATTGAGCGAGCCAGACGAGATGAGACGAGTGTCTCACCGAAGTCCTAAGGCGCACATGGGAGAAAAGTCTAATCAGGGAGGAATTGATGGCTCTAATACCATGTTGGAAGAGAGAAATAATTGGACAATGCA
The DNA here is from genome assembly GCA_039583875.1 of Platanthera guangdongensis. Taxonomy (NCBI): domain Eukaryota; kingdom Viridiplantae; phylum Streptophyta; class Magnoliopsida; order Asparagales; family Orchidaceae; genus Platanthera; species Platanthera guangdongensis. The sequence goes on from CM077164.1 coordinate 7,995,700, forward strand.
AATATATTCATCCACAATGGGGTATTATATAGGAGTTTACATGGAAACATAATACTCGACTCACTGTGCGAGATTAAACCCACTCATTACCAAAAAACACTAATAGACCGACATTGCGTGACATTTCCAACACCGACCACCCTTCTTTCCAAAAAATCTCCCTGCCGGCCTAGCCCCTTTTCTAACACTTTCTCTTTTCTTCTTCGGGGTGGTCTGCTTATTGCTTGAACCCTAAAAATAAGTGAATAGCCATTAATAAATGGCTAAGTGAAAGTTTTACTTCTTCAATCGCTTAACAACCAAACACAAAGGATTAATATCAATATGCATTAATTCATATAATATGTGATAAGTAATTAAAGAGCAATAAGGACTAATCTTGTATTATAAAGTGTGCAGATATGTAGAATAAATCAAATATAATTTATATCTTTATTCATCAAGTCATTTTCAATTTCATCCTTTATCAGGTCATGCTTTCCTTTATTTATTGCATTATTTTTATCAGGTCAAGTTTTCTTTTATTCATTTTATCTAGAATGTTAAGGGTAGCTGTCATCATCTCAGTAATCCATCGTTTGGACCCGAACCTACGAGGTCGTCATCTGTTAAGTCAGGGTGATCAAACACGCAATATGCATTCCAACCCCTAAATTAGACATAGTTTCCAATTTAAGGTGATCAAACACACAATAGGTCTTCTGCCCCCTGCGTTGGTAATGAAAATCAACATATGAGTAGGTAACTCACACGCCCTATCCATACTAGGGTTAACTCTTAACCTTCCTATGTGTAGAAGATTGTAGAAAATAAAGGGGACTTCTTTTTTACTCCGAGAATTGAATTATACAACACGAGTTTGTACTTTGTACATATTTATAGGAAGAAAGAGAGAGATGAAGTATCCCAATACTAAGATGTGGGATAAATACAAGAGAGCTAGTGAGCCAAAATATGGGCCATAGTAATGGGCCTTTACATGACTTTCTCTAACACTCCCCCGCAGCCGGATCATTCAAATCGTATGCACTAAGTTTGGATAAGAACTGATGATACAATGGTCGAGATAAGGCCTTGGTGAAAATATCATCAACTTGCCCGGTAGCCGAGACATGCTCTAATTCCAACTTTTTTGATTGAACCTTTTCTCATATAAAGTGAAAATCAAGCTCAATGTGTTTCGTTCGCTCTTGAAATACGAGATTCTTGGCAATATGTATAACAACTTGACTATCACAAAATAGAGTTGATGCGGAGGAAAGCGTGATTCCCAAATCCTCAAGGAGACATTCTAGCTAGGTGAGTTCTGACACAACTGCCGCCATCGCATGATACTCAGATTCAATCAATGAGCGAGCAACTACTGATTGTTTTTTGCTCGTCAGGTAATAAGATTTCCTCCAAAATATGTACAGAAACCAGTTGTGGATCGTATATCATCAAGAGACCCCGCAAAGTTAGCATCAGAATATGCAACCAGAGATGAAGATGATGGTTTGTACACATGCCATTGCCCTGGAGCCTTCTTCAAGTATCTGAGAATGCATTCGACAGCCTGAAGATGAGAGGTTCGCAGAGTTTGCATAAACCAACTGACAACTTTAACAACAAACGAAATATCGTGTCTTGTAAAAGTCAGATATATCAGCTTTCCAACAAGACGCCGATAATTCTTTGGATTCGTAAGTGGAGGATCAAAGTAAGTTCATGTACACAGAGCTTGTGATTGACATCCATAGGAGTGTCAGCAGGTTGACATCCTGAATAACCTACATCCTGAAGAAGATCAAGACAATACTTTCGTTATGATAGGACGAGGCCATCAGGTCGTCTGGCTATCTCTAGTCCAAGAAAATATTGAAGATTTCCTAGTTCTTTAGTTGGAAAAACAAAATTTAAGTGTTGCTTGATTTGTTAGATCCCTGTAGAGCCATTGTTAGTAATCAAAATATCATGAACATACAGCAGGAGAATGACTGTGTTGTTTGATTGATGACGAGTAAACAAAGAGAAGTCAGCCGAGCTCCGCGTAAATCCAATGTCACAAACAACCGTGTTAAACTTGCCAAATCAAGCCCGAGGAGACTGTTTGAGAGCATAAATATATTTTTTAGATGACAGACACGAGACTCCCCCGTGGTCTCAAACCCGGGAGGTTGGTGCATGCAAACAGTTTCGAGAAGGTCGCAATTGAAAAAAGTATTTTTGATATCCAACCGGTGTAGGGGCCATTGAGGATGAATAGTCAAGGAGATCAGAACCCAAACGGTATTTAATTTGGTGATAGGTGAAAAAGTCTCATCATAGTCGAGGCCTTGTTGCTGAGTGAACCCGCGAGCCACGAGGCTGGCTTTTAGTTGTTCAACTGTCCCATCGGGAGCATGTTTGATTGCAAAAACCCACTTACAACCGACACAAGTCTGTCCTGGAGGGAGAAGAACAAGATCCCAAGTACGAATGACCTAAAGAGCAGTCATTTCCTCATGCATGATCGCACGCCACTCCGGATGCTGGAAAGCTTCCTGTAAAGAGTTAGGTATAAAAACAAAGGAGAGAGAGATCACAAATTCGATAAGAGGTGGGGAGAGGCGATGTAAGGATATGTATTTTTCCAAGGGATGAGCCATAAAAGTCAATGTCGAATCAACAGGTCCCGAGATCACACCAGTAGAGGGAAGCTGCTATAGGGAATCAGATTTGGAAGGACAACGAGTGTATATACAAAGAGGTGGTTTGGGTTGGACGAGTGTGGTGTGGGGTGTGGGAAGGAGAGGTGGAAGCGGAGACGTGATTGGAATCGTAGGATAAGGTAGTAGAGGAGGAATAAGAGGAACTGTATGTGAGGAGTGAAATGATTGGTACTCAAGAAAGGTGACATCTGCCGAAACGACCATTTTACCATTGGTAGAAGAGTAACATACATAACCCTTCTGAGTATGAGAGTATCCAACAAACATAAATTTTGTAGCACGAGGAGCAGATTTGTCAGTAGGTGGACTAAGGTTATAGACATAACATGTACATCCAAAAACATGAGGCGTGAGAGAGAAAGAAGCCTTTGAAGGGAAAAGAAGATTAAATGGGTCCGCGAAGTTGAGGATGGACGAGGGCATGCGATTGATGAGATGACAGACAGTAGAAACATCAAAGTTCCAGTATAGTGAAGGAATCTGCATTTGAAACTTAAGAGATCGGGCAACATCACGAAGGTGACGATTTTTCCGTTCTGTCAACCCATTTTGTTGAGGAGTATACACGCATGAAGTCTGATGGATAATGTCAAACTCTGTGTAGAGATTGGAGAAGGTACGACTGGTATATTCACACACATTATCGGTGTAAAAACTTTCAACCAAGTAGAAAACTGAGTGCGAGTTTTTGTAAGAAATGAACGAAAGATAGAGGGGAGTTCAGTACGATCACGAAACAAATACAACCATGTGACGCACACGAGTAATCATAATAAACGTCACAAAATAACGATAACTATAAACACTAGGGATCCTATATGATCCCAAAATATCAAAATGAACTAAACAAAAAGGAGCATCGCTCCGAGTACACGAAGAATTAAAAGAGACACGATGCTGTTTGTCAAAGATAAAAGATTCACAAGTAAACTCATGAAAAAAACATATGGTAGAGCTTTCTTGAGAATCTGAAGAGGAGCATACCCAAGACGACGATGCCAAACAACAAAAGAGACCGTGAAGAGAACAGTAGGTGGAACATCCAGAAGGTAGAGCCCATTAGACAACCACCCCTACCAAATATATTCTGCGTTTGTCGATCCTACACAACAAAGGTGGAGGATGAGAAAGTTACATAACAATCAAGATTTTGAGTAAGATGACTAACAGAAAGCAAATTAAAGGGGGATCCCAGAACATAAAGAACCGAAGATAAAAAGAGAGTTGGAGTGAGGCACATGAGCAATGCCAAAAACCGGGGTGATGTGACTATTGGCCACTGTAATGAACTTGGGATAAGCAGAGTTCAAGTATAGAGGCAGTTGCTGCGGAGAGATGTGATGCGTGACACCGAAGTCCACAATCCAGTGAGAGCTTTGGGAGAGATAAGATATACCTTCATGAGGGATCGACGCCATGAATGCAGATGAGTGACTAACCACCCCTTGTAACTGTTGGAGCTGGGTGCGCATAGCAATAATGTCCTGATTGGTGGTGGAGTGAGGATCTGCAGTAGCAGAAGCAATGAGGTGAGGAGGGAAACTATGCTTGCGATAGCAGGTTGCCTCAAGATGACCATCCCGACCACAGTGAGAGAATTTAAAGAGGGTTCAACCAACATGTCCATGTCCTTGAGAAGTACGTCTTCCACGAGCCGTTGGATCACGAGCTGAAGGAGCAAGAGTAGATAGGGGCTGCTGGAGGAGATCCGAAGTTAGATTAGCAGGTGCATCCGGGGGTGGAGTAACCTTCAGGAGCATCGAGTAAACATTTAACAGAGAGAGAGTAGTAGCTGAGGACTGAATCTGAGCCTGAACACTATGAAGATGGGGTGGAACATGAGCCATCAGCATGACAATCCCAACTGCCTCTTTTTGCGCCCGTTGCGCAACCAAATCCGTTGTAGGAGGCTGATGCTGTATCCTTGCCTCAACATGATTCTTGGCTCGAGTAACAAAGGAAGTCAAGTCACCAGGTGCCCCCGGGTCAAGTGTTTGAAGATTGGTAATTATGTCGAACAAGTGTTGAAGACTATCCTTACCAGATTAGAGGGAGTGAAGATCCTCCCACATAGCATGAGCCGTCTTATGATACATGACCATCCTATTTGGCTCGGTGTCCAGGGAATTGAGAATCCATGATTTTATACAACCATCATCACGGATCCACTCGGTAGGAACAATTGGAGGAGCCCTTGTATGGTGATGAAGAAGGCCTTTTGTTTGCAGAACACGACAAACTGAGTTAACCCACTCAACAAAGTTCTGCTTCCCACTGAGAGAAATGTTGGTGATCTGAAGTTCATCACAAAGTTCAAGAGCAGCAGCAACAGCGCAGACAGGAAGGGAGGAAGCATCAGTCGAGTCCATGAAAGCAGCAGCTCCAGGAAGCGAGTAGATATGGGAACATGCGAACTGTGAGCTGGTGGAATTGACACAGTTGGCGAACTGACGGGGCTGGCAAACTGGAAACGGACCAAGAATGGGCGGCCAAGGACAGCAGCTCGCTCAGCGGCGACAAGCAGGCCAAGGACAACAGCTCGCTCAGCGGCGGCAAGCAGGCCAAAGACAACAACTCCCTGAGCGGCGACAAGAAAAAAAGAGCATCGGACAGAAGACCCCGTCGACGGCCTGAAGAAGCAGTGGCCAGAGGAAGCAGCGACCTGGAGATTAACTTGCGACCTGAGAACCTGCAGCCAGAGAAGCGGCGGCCTGGAGAAGAACTCGCGGTCTGGAGAAGAGCCGTCGAGCTACGAGGAACTGGCGGCCTGGAGTGACGCGACAGAGAGGGAAAGGAACCACCGAGGCAAAGAGAACTGCTGCTGTAGAGAGGGTATGCGGTTAGACATGCACTGACTGCGACAAGACTGCGACAAACTGCTATGAGAAGGCTTCGGCGAACAACTATGGCAGAGAGAAACAAATGCGGCAAAGGAGGTTGCAACAAGATGAGAAGAGGGGGGGGACCACCTGTCAGAAGACCAAAGTCTATAAAGGCCAAGAGATTGGGGAGGTGGAAGCTATGTGAGAGAAGCTGCGGTACGGGAAACTGAGACCGCAACACCTTGCGGTCTGAGAAAGAAGAACCAGACCGTAACACCTTGCGGTCTGAGAAAGATTAACCGCACAGAGAGCGGAAACTGTAGAAATAGGAGGATCAGGGTGCCTCTGATACCTTGCATAAGATTGCAAAAAAAAAATAAAGAGGACTTCTTTATTAATCCAAGAATTGAATTATACAACATGAGTTTGTACATATTTATGGGAAAAGAGAGAGATGAAGTATCCCAATCCTAAGATGTGGGATAAATATAAGAGATCTAGTGGACCAAAATATGGGCCATAGTAATGGTCCTTTACATGACTTTCTCCAACACTATGCATAAATGCATGTCTGTATGTTATTCTTCATTTATTGATTTAGTTATTTTGTAATTTAATTTTCCCTCAGAATATTGATCGCTTCTCTTCTAACTATTTTAGGATTTTTTAGTGATTATGGTTGTCAGTGATTTTAAATAATGAGCAAAATCAATTTCAAATGTAATGCACATGTAAAAAAATATGCTAAGTGAATAAATAGCTATATAGTTACTATTTAAAAAATTTCAAAAATAAGTTTAATTAAAGAGACAAAAACTCACCAATAGTTTTTCCCCCTTTTCATTCTCCAACTCATGGCCACGCCTATCATGGTTCGCCATCCTCCGTAGTATCTATTAATAAGCATCTTTTTAATTGGGTTGCGTCTTTAAATTGAGATGGATATTTACTTCTCGGGATGATTACAAATTTTTAATGGGGTGGCCATAAGCGTAGGAAAGGAAAGATTAAGTGAACCCAAATTCTCCATAACATCAATAAGAAAAATAAAATAGATGTTTAATCCAAAAAAATCCGAAGTGTACAACCGGCTCTTGAGGGAAGCCACAACCAGAGGAGAGAAAACCCCGAAACCTCAGAAGTCACATTTCCAAATGAAGAAAAGAAAGCTCCCAAAAGAACTGGAAAGAAGAAGAAGAATGTGTAGGTTCAGAGGAGCTGGAGTGGGGAAGATAAAAAAGACATGCTAATGCAAAAGCCCCACTATCCACTTCCATCAGACCAGTAACTTGAAAAAACAAAGAGAAAAAGGTGAGAGCTGAGAAGGTGTTAGAATGAAAATAGGTGAATAAGCACAAGACCAACACAACAACCTGACTGGTGCCTGCAACTTAAGGAAAAGCTCTGTCGAGAGGTCAAGCACCGACACAAGCTCCAACCGTGGACGATCCCTTCAAAACAAAAGATAAAGGAGAGTGCCACCGTCGCCAGAGACCTAGCAAAATCCCTAGAGGCTGCTATTCTACATTTCACGGATTCAATTTCCTGATCTTCCACAAATGAGAAATTCCTTTAAACGACTTAATTTTTAGGCAAACTCGATCACCAACATTAAGCTTTACATGACGATGCTTACATTGTAATACTTTTGTTGATGATCGTGCACAATTTTCATCTTCTACTGGATAATACGAATTTTCTCTTGTAATTTATCTTTCTTTCTTTTTGAATAATTTCTTCTCTATCTTCTGCCCAACTAAGCAGAGTTCTGCATCTTCTTCCATATAAGGTTTCAAACGACGATATCTGAATTGTGGATTGGTAACTATTGTTGTAAGCAAATCCGAACAATGATAATTTTTTTCCCATAGACCGTTCAATCAAGAATTACCATTCTCAGTAAATCTTCTAACATTTGGATAGTGTGCTCCGATTGACCATCTCTTTCTGGGTGAAATGTCGTACTATATTATAATTTTGTTCTCTTACACTTATGTACTAGCTTCCAGGTATTATATGTGAATCTTCCATCTCTATCTGAAATAATTGTTCAGATTTCTTTGCAACTTAACCACATCAATATACATATGACTAATTTTTCAGTTGGCCCTCCTTGCTTCATTGTGATAAAGTGCGTGCTCTTAGATAATCAATGTATGTTTACCCAGATACCATCATTGCCTTGTTTACGCAAGATAAAAACAAAATCCATTGCAATGTTGTCCCATTTCCAATCTTGAATAGGCAACGACTTCAAATAATCATCTTGTTTCATATGCTTCGCCCTCTCTACCTGACAAGTTTGACATTTGACATATATGTACCATCCTTCTTCATTTCTGGCCACCAAAAGTCTTGCTTCAAATTGTGATACATTTTAGTTCGACTAGAATGAATTGAATAAGAAGTGTTATGAGCTTCATACATATTGTCCTTGTTAACTCAGAATCCTACGACCTCAGCAAGAGCAAAGCCTTCCTCAAGCAGTTCGTGCGATTACACCTTTTGTGACCCCGCAAGAAGTTTTCGAGCATGCCAACCTCCATTTTGTAACTGCACGACCTATTTTACAACTTTCTAGCGGCAATGTACCGTCTCATCTCAGCCTAGTTTTCCTGTACCATGTACATCTCGTAATTTAGACCTTTCCTGCTTGGGAAGGTACTCACTAGTATAAATAAGAGTGCACAACACCTAGAAAGGGACCTTTGGACTGAGTGAAAACCGCCTTACTTGTGCATACTCAATTTCGGTCTTTCTCAGGCAACTACAACTTAAGTTGACCACTAGAACGCACTTTGTAATCACAACACTTTTAACATGTATTAAAATCACCTGCAACTAAGATTTGTAGTTGCAGAAATCCTTGTGTCGGTGTGCCACCGTTATCGGAAATCCTATTCCCCTCTCCCTCTCTTCTCTTCTCTTCAGCCCTTCATGACTAGTATCTGGTCACTTACTGTTCCTTCTTCCTTCATCTTCTAGTAGTTTGCAGCTGAGCGTGGTGGTTGGGGACACTTTTTGACCAAACATTTTTCGTGCGGTGAGCGTGAAATCAAGTGACTGGAGAAGTCGTTGCGATGGTTGGATGCTTACACGAGCAACAACAAAATTTGTCTGGCGGGAAGCAGTTATTAGAGAGGAGTTTGATCATAAATTCAATCATAAATTCAATCTGCTATCCTAAATTCAATTAGGAATGGATATATCAGAGATACGACAGAAGTAACATTAATTGCAGTGAAGATGCGAGAAACTCAACTTAGATGGTTTGGACACGTACAAAGGAAACTATTAGGGACACCTATTAGGTGTTGTGAGAGTCTAGTCACTAGGCATGTTAAACAAGGGAGGGATAGACCAATAAAGGCTTGGAATGAAACTATGAGGAAAGACATGATCTACTTAGACATTAGTCAGATTATGACTAAAGATAGGGCGCAATGAAGACAAAGGATCCATATAGCCGACCTCACTATAGTGGGATAAAATGCTTGAGTGTTGTAGTGTTGTATATTAGTAGGCAACTCACACCCCCTACCGGGTTAACCCTTACCCTTCCTATACATCAATGCATGCCTGTATGTTATTCTGTATTTATTGGATAAGGTGTTATGTAATTTAATTTCCCCTCAGAATATTGATGGTTTCTCTTCCAACCATTTTGGCCATCTTTATCGATTATGGTTGTCAGTGATATAAAATACTAAATATTATCAATTTCAATGCAATGCACATGCAAAAAAAAAGATCAGTGAGAAAATAGTTTCATAGGTATTAATTAAAAATAATTCAAAAGTGAACGTAATTAGTGTGGTAAAAACTCACTTGTTTTCTTTTCTTTTTTTATTCTTCGGCTCATCATTGTTCCTATTGTGGGGGCGCCATCCTCCGCAGTATCTGTCGATATGCATCTTTTTAATTGAGTTGCATCTTTAAATAGAGAACGCTGTTGACTCCTTAAGACGATTACTACTTTTTAATGGGTGGTCGTAGGCGGAGAAAAGTAAAGGTTAGGTGAACCCAAATTCTCCATAAGATTAGTAAACAAAATAAATAGATGTTTAATTTGAAAAACCCTAAGTGTACAACCGGTTTTTGAAGGAAACCCACAACCTGAGGAGAGAAAACCTCCAAACAATAGAAGCCACATTTCCAAATGAAGAAAAGAATGCCCCCATCGAACCAGGAAGAAGAAGAATGTGTTCAGGTTCAGAGAGAAGGAGAGGGGAAGAGGGAAAAGGCATATGCTAAAGCAAGAGCCCCATCATTCACTTCCATCCGGTGCTTAGAACTTAGGGCAAAACTCTGGCGAGAGGTCAAGGACTGGCGCAGGCTCTATCCACAGTTCAGTTTGGAGTTTTAATTAGTGTGAGGTTGTCTGTCAATCACCTAAGTAGGCTGTAAAATATGGGACTGGTTGGCTAGGCCTATTGCACCATAAACTTCACGTTCCTTAATTAAAATATAAAAAATATCACAGTTATGAAATGTCATATGTTGTAAATAAACATATTACTGTGAATTTCTTTAGATATATTTACATAATTTTTGTCATGTGTAAAGTAAACATATTGGTGTGAACTTCTTTTGATATCTTTACATTTTTAATTTTTGTCATGTGGAAAATAAACATAATGGTGTGAACTTCAAATATATTTACATATTTTATTGTATTTGTGGTTATTATGTTCACTAAATTTATGAGCTTGCTTGTTTAATGTTTAGAACTTGATTATATAGTATTCTTATGCTCAAAACTACTAACCATTATTATAATGGACCTGGACAGGAACATACAGCGATAAGTACTAGTCATACTAGTACTGAAGATGGAGTGGCTACATCAGTGATTGTACAAAGTAACACACAAGTCACAGTTGAAAAAGATCTTGTTTCCCAGGCTGAGGGGGAGGATATGGAGGCTCTACTTGGCACGTATGTATTTCTCCTCCTAAATGTCAAATTTATCAAAGATGACTTGTGTAATCCTAATATATGTCAGCAACTAAAACAGATGTAATATCCCCCCCCTTTTCTTGCATCAACTACATGCACTTTCATAACAGATGATCTACATGCATTAATGCTTATAGATTATAATTAAATATTATTATATTTGTGCGTAACATATATTACTATTAATAGTATTATGTTATTATTTTGAGACACCATAAATATTAAAATAATGAAATTAGAATATGAATTCAATATTTAACTACACATGCCCATATATTTATACTATATATACAAAGTAATAGTTTTGACATTGTAATGGTGTAACTGAGTGTACCATTATAGGCATTCGAACTGTTTGATCTCACCGAAATCAAATCTACCCGTTCATTTACCTGCGTGATGTAATGGTAGAGGTCCAGGTGAATTTTACTAGAGCTTCTACACATACATGGTAGGGTGTCTTATGCCTATATTTTTATCCCAACATTACCCAAAACGTGAAATTACATGATCACGGTTGCAGCTCTCCTGATCGTGGCCGCAACCCGCCGGATCGCATTCGCCGCTAGTGCTGTCGCGCGGGGCACGAGAAACCATGCACTGTAATACCCCAACCTAGTTTAACAAAAAATCAGTAGTCCGGCCGGGCCCGCGATAAAAAGTAAACTAAATAGCAGTATATAAACAAGTATAAAACATGCAAATTAAAAGTCCTAAAAGGAAACTAACAGTAGAAGTAAAGTAAGAAATATATTAACTATGAGTAAAAGTGTACCTCACAAATGTTGAATTCACAGAGCGAACAAAAACAATAATCAACACTACAAAATTGATATACTGTCAGACTGAAATACACAGATACAACAAATACATAATGTCTGCAATAAAAACAAGTACAATAACAATAGCACAACTGTACAAAATTGACGACTGTGGAGACTGCGCCGCCTATCCTAAGCGAATCCCTTGACCTGAGCCCCCTGTAAAAACAAGTTCCAAATGGGTTAGATCCACTAGAGAGTAAGAAAAACTACTCGCTCCAGCAACATTTTAAGAAAAAAATATTATAAATGAATTTTACTTGAACTTATAATTTGCATGATTTCTCTAACATAAAACTTGGCCATTGAGTTCATGATCTGTGATAGAATCGGCCTATTGTGTGATCTGACACACTCGTCTCAATTGTACAAATCGTTAATTTTTGTAGTTTGAACTTGTGACTTGTAAGTTTCAACAAGCTTTTATACTATCTTATTAACACTTGTCACTAAGGACGATCGTGCACAAACTAGTGACTGCAGTCTGAGTGGCAAACCTGATGGTGCCGTGAACTGGGTGTCCCTCAAGTGGAACAAAGACTCCTATCCGAGGAGTTCCCTATCTGTAATAAGGGTCATCGACTCTGAGCTTAAAGTTTGAGTTGTGCCCTGAAAACACGGTGGTGTGCCTCCAACAGAATCACGAAGGTAAACCTTCCTCGTCACTTTTTTGAATTTACTTAGACTGGTATTCAGTGAGTCAATTACAGAGTAGGATTCTAGTTAAATTCACTGGGCTTAGGATTTTTATGACACTGAATCTGCTAATTAAGCCTAAGCGTAAATTCACCCCTTTGACTAGGATCTGACTATAAGAACTTGTAATTTCTAAATACGCACACTGACATATTAAAACATGAATTTATGTAATCTGAAATGATCAGCTAAAAGGAGTCAAATTTCTTACAGCGGCGCTTCGACGCTCGTACATGCGACGAGGCGACATTATCCCCTTCAAAATAAAAATGTCCCCCACTAACTCCTCAACTCCAACGCCCCCCCACTAACTCCTCAACTCCAACGCCCACCAAAAATCTGAAATCCACGGTAGCCCTATTTTAAGCGTTTTACCCCTTAGGGTTTTATTCAGTGGAAATACTCAAGATGACAAAATAATTATTTATAGAGGAAAAATAACGTAACAGAAATGTTACCTCGATTCAACAATGGTTAGATCCAAAATAGATGGGTGATTTCTGATTGGGGAGGTCCAAGTTCTTCAATTCCTGAAGTAGAGAGCGAGAGGAACTTGGGGTAAACGAATTTGACATCTAATGCTGATGATCTCCCCAAGAGGAACGAAAGGACAGATGAACAACACTCACCAGAACCGGAAAATGGCGCTTCAGACACTCTTCTCTTCGGTCAGGGTTGGAGTGGAGTTCTCCCACAATGCTGGAAAGAGGGAAAGAGGTCGTCGATTGCTAATGGCGGAGGAAGGGGTGACGCTGCCTTCCGTATGCGGATGTTGCGCGCGATAACGAGAAATCGCCGGCTTCTCTGCTAGCGACAACCAAGGGTTACACGATCACTGTACATTGACACAGGAGAGGGAGAGAGAGATGCAGGTTTGAAATGAGAAGCATCGAGATAGATGGTGCGGTTATTATAACTGCACCGGATAAGGGCGTGAACCGAACCGGCGGGTTCATTTCATTCTTTTTTTCTTTTAATAATTTGCATACTCCAAATTCAGATAATGTCGCCCAAGTCATCTTATTTTGAACATAACAAAAACTCCCGAAATCTCCAAGTTGCGCCGACCGATACATAAAATTTCAATTATGAGCCGACTATCCACATCATCTGATAACCTGCAAATAATTTAAATAAAAAAAAGATTGATACCTCATAGGTCGTCGACTCGATTAATTTTGTTCGTGATCAAGACCTGAAATTGATTTTAACGCGACGTCAAAAATGGGGATGTTACAAATCTTCCCTCCTAATAAATTTTCGTCCTCGAAAATTACAATCATACCTGAATCGAAGAGGAACGCATAATATTCAATGTCGCGGAGTTCATCCTCTTTTTTCCAAGTATACTCTGGTCGACCACAATTCATCCAAAGGACCTTAACCATACAGATCTCTCTGTTCCTGAGCTTCTGAATCCTTGAGTCCACAATCCTAACTGACAAAATACTGATACTTATATTTGATTCAATCAGCGCACCCTCAGTACTGATCACCTGACTAGGATCTCTGACTGCTCTCCTAAAATAGGAGACGTGGAATACGTCATGCAATCCACTCATATCCTCAGGTAAGGCCAACCTGCATGCAACCTCGCCTATGCGCTCTAGTACCTCGAATGGGCCGACATATCTGGGGCTCAACTTCTTCATCCGCTTAATCCTAGATACTCTCTTGACTGGTCTCACCTTCAGATAAACGTGGTCCCCAACCTTGAATTCAACTACTCTATGTATCTGATCGTAATACTTGACTTATCTGTCCTGAGAAATCCGCATATGCTCCTGAATGTGTCTGACTCGATCCGTGGTCTTATCTATCCATGATTCTTTGCTAGAAGCTCTCTCTTCGCTTTCCGCCCAACATATAGGTGTCCGACAACGCTTGCCATACAAGGCTTCAAATGGTGTCATGCCGATACTCGCCTGAGAAATATTATTATAGGAGAATTCCACCAAAATGACATATTTCTCTCATTTGCCACCAAAGTCCAAGATACACATGCAAAACATATCTTCCATAGTTCTATTTGTACGCTTTGTCTGCCCATCAGTCTAGGGAAGAAATGCTGTGCTGAACTTCAACTGAATACCCAGACACTCCTGAACGTATCTCCAATCTCTGGCGGTAAATCTACCATCTCTATCTGACACAATAGAATTCGACACACCATGAAGACAGGCTATCTCATCCACATACAACTGAGTTAACTTTGGATGGTGGTCGGTCCTTTTGTTAGGAATAAAGTGTGCAACTTTGGACAGTTGATCTACAATCACCCAAATCGAGTCATTCCCACTCTGGGATCTAGGGAGGCCATGCACAAAATCCATAGAGATGTCTTCGAAATTCAACTCTGTAATAGGGAAAGGTTGCAACTTGCCTCCAGGCCTCTGACACTCTGCCTTAACTAACTTGCAAGTCTCGCACTTCCGAACATAGTCTGGGACATCTCTCTTAAGTCCTGACCACCAAACTGACTTATTGAGGTCTGCATACATCTTCGTGCTGCCCGGATGTATGAAATACCTCTCAACTAAAATATCCTCGTGAAGATGACCGACATCAGGAGTACACACTCTTCCCTTAAACAACAACAACCCATCACGAACCATGAAATCGTCTTTTTGACCTGTTCGAGTCATATCAAAAATCTCTGCCATCTTTGGGTCTAAGGGCAAGACATCACAAATCCTTTCTTTGATGTCGCACTTTAACTCAATCCACCCAAACTGACTGGGCCAAAACTAGTGTGCGACACCACACTGATCTCAATTGAGAGTTATTTACAAGCCGACTCATTTTTCGCATTATTATTATTACTAGCGCTTATGTGTGTACGCGACGTTTAATCCCATATCTGGTGTTTACGTTTACGAGTCTTTTATAATCTTATATATAGCTCTCAATGGATGAATAATGATGAGCAAGTATTATTTCCTCTCAATTCAACTTGGTATGATAGGGGGGTTACCCTAATCCCGTTTTCTGCTACCGCACCCTTTCCGCTTCCGTCTTCAAGTCGCGAAACCGATCCAGCTCACCCTTTGATCCCGCTCCCGATCTCTGCTCGTCCTACAGGAATGACGGGTGGCGCTCACGCTTCTGCCATTCGCCGAAAGGTACGTAGCCGCCGTCCCTCCATGAAGCCGCTAGCCTTCTTTCCTCTGCACGCCAATCGTCCCTCTCCTTCTGCGACGCGACCAAGGTCGGCCAAGGTTTCTCCGACGCGGCTCCTGAGCCTCTGACTTTTGCTCCAACAAAGCCCCTGCTCCGGCACCGGACCACCTCCCCCTGCACTAGACCTCAACAGCTCTGCGCCTCGGGCAAAGCTTCCGCTGATCTGCGCCTGCCCTGTTTTCTGGCTATCCGACCACCGCCGATCCCGCTGCTTCGCCTGTTTTGCTCCTTTGATTTGTC
Source organism: Platanthera guangdongensis (assembly GCA_039583875.1). NCBI lineage: Eukaryota > Viridiplantae > Streptophyta > Magnoliopsida > Asparagales > Orchidaceae > Platanthera > Platanthera guangdongensis. The sequence goes on from CM077164.1 coordinate 8,011,108, forward strand.
ATCCGTGGTGCTGCCTGTGCGTTCTCTCGCTGCATCTCTCCCAGATTTGCTGCTTTTACGTCTCCGACATCGGTGACTCTTCAGCGTCGTCGCCGGGTGTGATTCAACCTCAGATGAGTGACCCTCAGCGGTCCCACGGCCACACCGGGTCCCTGAAGATTACTACCGTCCTGTTAGATGACACGAACTATCTTGAGTGGTTCCGGGCGGCGCAACATGTCATACACAACCATCAGATGTTTGAGTATATTGATGGAACTGTTCAGGAGCCTCCTAAAGCTGATCCCTCCTGGAAGCGATGAGACTCAGAGAAATTCCTGGTGGTTTCATGGCTTCTTCATTCCATGTCTCTGAAGGTTGTTTGGCTTCAACTTTCAATACCTCTCTTTAGAGCCTCTAACTCTATATATAGATTGGAAGGGGGTCAACGAATGGTCATGATTCTCTGTTCGTTGCCTACCTCAAAGCAAACAAAATTGCAAAGTAAAATTAATAGTACAAAGAACGAAAAATGCTATGATCGACGATCCTCTCAAGATGAGCGGTCCCGATCGTTACTCTGTTCGTGGTCGGCGGGAATATACCTTAATTGGCTGAGAGGCATGATTCCCATCACATCAGTGAAAATTTTCATTGAGAGATTAACAATCATATTCACTAAACCTCTCTCATTGTCTTCTTCTAATATATATAATAAGCTAGATATGATTGATATATATGATCCACCTTGTGGTGGAGCGTTAAAGCCCAAATAAAGAAAACTCACATTGAGCTCATGAATGTTTCCTCCTCTAGTTTATTCACACATATCTTGTGGAGAATTAATTGTCCCTCTTTGCACCACTATATAGATCCGAGTGGTAATACTTGTACATATGGGATATGGTGTCTGTTGTGTTTCTTCCGATTGCTACACATTTTTTTGTTCTTGTCTTTAATTTTTGAATACCTTTTAACTTTGATGTTCTTGATTTTTCAATGTGATGCAGGTATGTTATGGGGGTTGGTGAAGCAGAGGCATTTTCAGAAAGGATGAAGCGTGAAATTCAGGTTTTGGAAGCAACAAATGTCTATGCGCTTCTTGAGAGCGAAAACCTAATAGAAGAGGTACTGTAATATGTCTTTAGTTAACTACAAATTCAGCATGCTAAGGTTAATAATTTGTTGCCTACGAGAAAATCTTGTGTTTTGCATGCTTAATCTCATGTTCATGTATTCATAAAGAAAAAAGAAAGTGATGAATCCTCAACAGTTTAGAGGATAAGTTTGTGCCAAAACAACCCAATTAATTTTATAAAGTCGGGCCTGACTAATTTAGTACCCTTAGGAGCACAAATACGTCATAAAATGCTGCTAACAAATGCAATACAATCAACACACCTTCAAGACCCATCAATGTTATAATTTATGTACTAAACATTAATAACATCTTATCTATCACCTCAAATAACATCCAAAAACTGTTTCAACATGTCGGAAAATATGGACAACAATAGGATTGGAACAACAAACTCACAATACCTGGGAGGAAGGACCAAATGATGAAATCCAATACATGCTCCTCACCGAAGGATGATAAAATCCATGGATGCTCTGTCGTTGCATAAGATCTCTCACCACGCGCAGGAAACACCAAGCAATAAGAGGAGGTAGAGCTCCACACGCCACCATCGGGATGCTTTAGCTTTCACTGAAATCACGTTCCAAGTTACTTCCCTTCACTCATCCTGGATATGACATGCGCCACATTAGGAGTGGCGCCGACACTTCCGTGTCATTTTTATTATTGCGTTTGTTATGTGCCCATGTGGGGCCACTGGGGGGGGGGGTGGGGGGCAACACGTGATCACAAATGACATGCATCTTCATTTTGTATTTGTAGAAATAGCTCAAAAACTTATGTATATTTCTTATGTGTGTAAATACAAGGAGAGAATACAAATATATAGGAGGAAGAAGGAGAGAGAATCAATCCTATACATGATGTGAGACTAAAGAGGAGAGAAGAGAAAAGGAAAAATGGGCCCAATAATGGGATCTTTACATGGGCTTTTCTAACACTCCCCCGCAAGATGGAGCGTACAGATCGTATGCGCCAAGCTTGGACAAGCACTGATAGAAGAGGGGCCTGAAAAGAGCCTTTGTGAGGACATCCGCAACTTGTTCAGACCCAGAAACATGTTTTAGATCGAGCTTCTTCATTTGAAATTTCTCCCGGATGCAGTGAAAGTCGACTTCGTTGTGCTTCGTTCTTTCGTGGAAGACCGAATTCTTGGCGATATATATAACAGCTTGGCTGTCACAGAGGAGAAGAGCCGGTGAAGGTAGTTTTACACCCAGATTAGTGAGAAGGCTCTCAAGCCACGTCAGTTCAGACACTACAGATGCCATTGCCCGGTATTCTGCCTCAGTTGATGATCGAGCAACGACCGCTTGTTTCTTGCTTCGCCATGTAACCAAATGTCCTCCAAAGTAGGTGCAAAAACCACTGGTAGATCATCGATCATCAAGGGAACTGACATAATCAGCATCTGAGTATGCCACCAATGTTGTAGCTGAAGAAGAGGTTTTGTAAACAAGTCCTTGAACAGAAGCTGTTTTAAGGTATCTGAGAATGCGTTCAACAGTCTGAAGATGAGATCTTCGAGGAGAGTGCATGTATCGACTGACAATACCAACAACGAAAGAAATATCCGGTCTAGTAACCGTGAGATAGATCAATTTTCCAACGAGACGGCGATAATATTCAGGATTCTGTAGTAGGAGATCTGAGTCAGATGCCTTGGCACACAACTTGTGGTTTACATCCATAGGGGTGTCACTCGGCTTACAGCCTGAATAACCTGCATCATGAAGGAGGTCGAGACAATACTTCCGTTGAGGGAGGACAAGCCCATCCGGCCGTCTGGCAACCTCGAGACCCAAGAAGTATCGTAGGGGCCCCAGATCCTTTGTCTGAAAGACGGAACTTAGATGTAGTTTGTCTCTGTATCCCTTGTGTGTCATCTCCTGTAATGATGATATCGTCAACGTATACTAACATAAGGACCGTTCCTGTTGTTCGGTGACGAGTAAACAGCGAGAAGTCGGCCGAGCTTCGAGTAAAACCAATATCACGAATGACCTTACTAAATTTGTCAAACCATGCCCATGTGGATTGTTTGAGACCATACAGAGCCTTCAAAAGACGACAGACCTGAGACTCCCCCGTGGTCTCAAACTCGGGTGGTTGCTGCATATACACTCTCTCATGGAGATCCCCATTTAAGAAAGCATTCTTGATATCCAGTTGAAATAGGGGCCACTGGCGATGGACAACGACAGAGATGAGGACGCGAACTGTATTGAGCTTGGCCACCAGAGAGAGTTTCCTCATAGTCGAGCCCCTGTTGCTGGGTGAAACCACGAGCCACGAGACGAGCCTTCAGACGGTCAATTATCTCATCAGCAGCATGTTTGATGACAAAGACCCACTTACACCAAACCGATGTCTGACCCGGAGGAAGGGGTACTACAGTCCATGTCTGGTTAGCCCAGAGAGCATACATTTCTTCCTCCATGGCTGCCCGCCAGCTCAGCGCCTCTTGCACAGAGTTAGGAACAGAGACCGAAGAAAGAGAAGTAACAAATGTGTGCATGAGGGGAGAGAGGCGATGAAGGGAGACGTAGTTGTCCAGAGGATGAGTAGTGGAGGGCTGTACCTGATCAGCAGGACGCGGAGTATCCATGGTTGAGGCCGACTGCAGAGGGGCAACAGAACCGGGAGGGCGACAAGTGTAGACACAGATAACGGGTGGTTTTGAGGGAGCAGGAGACAGTGCAGGCGGAACTGGCGAAGGTGGTGTAGTAACGAGGATAACCGAGCGTGGGATGAATGGCGGGAGAGGAGCTGGCGGTAGATGAGCGGGTAAAGGAGCAGGGAAAAACGGTTGATCTTCCCGGAAGGTAACATCAGCAAAGACCGAGATCTTTCGAGTAGCTGGAGAATAACAGACATAGCCCTTCTGGATGCGCGAATAACTAACAAAGATGTGTTTAGCCGCCCGGAGATCCAACTTATCCGAGGACGGCCCCAGACGGTGGACGTTGCAGGTGCTGCCAAAGACACGAGGCATGAGAGGAAAAGCCGGAGTGGAGGGAAACAGTAGGCTGAACGGAGTAGCATAGTGGAGGACGGAGGAAGGAAGACGGTTAATGAGAAAGCATGCAGTGGAGTCCGCAAAGTTCCAGTAAGGCTTGAGAACATATATTTGAAGCATGAGGGAGCGGGCTACATCAAGTAAGTGGCGGTTCTTCCTTTCGGCAACACCGTTTTGCTGGGGTGTGTAGGCACATGATGTTTGATGAATAATCCAGAATTCAAAGCACAAATCGGTAAATTCGTGGCCGGTGTATTCACGAGCATTATCGGTGCGCAATATTTTGAGGGTGGTGTGGAATTGTGTACGGGTCTCAAGTACAAAAGCCCGAAAAACACGGGGAAGCTCGGAGCGATCATGAAGTAAGTATAGCCACGTAGTGCGAGAGTAATCATCAATAAATGTGATAAAGTAACGAAACCAGAAATACTTGTAATCTTAAAAGGGCCCCATACATCAAAATGAACTAAATCAAATGGAGCAGCGCTCCGAGTACAATGCGCAGGAAAAGAAGAACGTGACTGCTTGCCGAAGATACATGACTCACACTGAAACAGATGAAAAGAGAGATCAGGAAGAGCCCGCTGGAGGACCGGCAGAGGGGCATGCCCAAGACGTCGATGCCACTCAGTGGAAGAGACAGAAGAGAGAGTGGTGGGAGAGTCGTCGAGAAGGTAGTGTCCGTTCCGCAGTGTGCCTTTACCAATGGTAGTCTGCGTCCGCCAATCCTGTATAACAAAAGAAGATGTGAATATGATAAAACAATCAAGATCACTAGTAAGACGTCCAACAGAGAGTAAATTGAACAGTGACCTCTGAACTTGAAGAGTCGAGCGAAGGGAGATCAACGGGTTGAGAGAAAGATCCGCCGAGCCGGAGACGGGAACCGTCGCCCCATTGGACACAGTGATAGACTTCGAATAAGGAGAATCCGAGTACTGGGCAGGCCATCGCGAAGTAATGTGATGAGTGGAACCTGAGTCCACGATCTAACCCGTGCTGGTGGATAAACAAGCAGTACCTGGAGACGGAGGCAATGGAGGCAGAGGGCGAGTTGAGCAGCCCCTGGAGTTGCTGGAGCTGGAGACGGACGACCTCACAATCAGGAGGGGTGGCAGAGGGTGCGCCAACAACAACAGATGCCGTCAGACGAGGAGGATAACCAATTTTCCGGTAGCAGGTCGCATCAAGGTGGTCGTCTTTCCCGCAGTAGGAACACTTCGGCCGACCCCGGCCACCACGCCCACCACGCCCATGGCCCCAAGTGCCCGAACATCCGCCTCGACCAGCGGTAGGAGGGGACAGTAGGAGCGAAGGTGCCTGCTGACGAAGGGCTGGGGGAGGAGCAGAAGTATCCGGAGGAGGTGACACGCAGAGAAGCATGGAGCAAACATCAGAGAAAGACGGTGTTGTGGGAGAAGCCAGGACCTGAGTTCGAATGCTCTGAAGGTGAGACGGAAGACGGGCCATCATGATGACAATGCAGACGACTTTCTTCTGAGCATGCTGAGCAGCATGATCATTGGTGGATGGCTGATGCTGGATCCAGGCCTCAACAAGGGTTTTGGCTCAAGCGGCAAGGGAGGTCATATCCGAAGCCCCGCCAGTGTCGAGAGCGAGAAGATCAGCGAGGATGTCGTAGAGATGCTGAAGGTTGTCGCGGCCTGAGTATAAGGAATGCAACTCATCCCACATAGCCTTGGCGGTGTCGTGGTACATAGCCATGTGATAAGATTCACCATCCAATGAATTAAGGAGCCAAGTCTGAACGCGACCATCATTGCGGAGCCAATCATCGGTAGGATGAGAAGGAGGTGTCTGAGTAAGGTGAGACAAGAGACCCTTGGCCTGAAGAACCCGTCTAACAGAATGCACCCAAGGGATAAAGTTTTTATTCCCAGAGAGAGAAATAGTAGTTATTCGCAACTCGTCGCGGACTTCAGCAGAACAAACCAGGCGGTCTGCAGGACAAGCCGGGCGGTCTGTAAGCGGACTAGCCGCCGGGCCAGTAGAGTTGACAGAAGATCCCATAGAAGTAGCAGGAGATGGAGACCGCAGCGGGAAGAGCCGGAGATCGCACGACAAGGAGGGAAGGAGAAGACCGCGACCTGAATGCGGGAAAGCAACAGTCCACACGGTCACACTGGACACCAGCGATCAGACATACCGCGACAAAGATGCAGAAAGAAGATAGTCCGCACGGTCTGGGTGAGCACAACAACGGTCAGAGCAAAGGAGGCCGCAAGAAGAATGCGAGCGGACAGGGAGAGGAAACCACGAGTAGAGGAACTCGAGCGGAAAGAAGAAGAGGTCGCGAGTTGAATAATAACTCGAGCGGATAGAGAAGGCAGCGGGTAGGAGAAGCCGCGACAAGAGGTCGCAAGTAGCAGAACTCAAGCGACAAGATGAGAGGAGAAGCTGGTCGCGACGAACTGAAACAGTCCGCGGCGAGTAGAAGAGGCAAACCACAAGATGCGAGTTGATAGAGACCGCGACGGACAGGAGCAGTCCGCAAGGGGGGGGGGGCAGAGTCAGCGGACCGTAGAGAGGAGAGCCCGCAGCGGTTAGAAGTAGTCCGCGTCCGGAGAAATTGAGTGGCCGCTAGAGAGAAGAGAATGCGGGCTAAGGGAGAAGTTCGCAAGGAATAGGAGAGAAGCCCGGAGCAGACAAGAAGAGCCCGCAGCGGAATGAGTGAGAATAGCTGTGAGAAGTGGACCCCACGGGTCAGAGGGGAAGGAGGCTATAAGAAGCCCGAGGCGGAGGGTGGAACCACAAAGAGGAAGAGGGAGCGGAATCAGAGATAGCGGTCGCAATTAGCCGAGCGGCTAAGGGAGAGGATCAGATAGAAGATGCAGGCCGCAGGAGGCCGCAGGAGAGGAAGGAGACCGCCCAAGGTAGGCGGTTAAGAAAAGAGAGGCCGCCCAAGGAGGATCGGTCCCTCTGATACCATGTAGAAAGAGATCAAAACTTATATATATTTCTTATGTGTGTAAATATAAGGAGAGAATACAAATATATAAGAGGATGAAGGAGAGAGAATCAATCCTATACATGATGTGAGACTAAAGAGGAGAGAAGAGAAAAAAAATGGGCCCAATAATTGGCTCTTTACAAGGGCTTTTCTGACAGTATTATATCTTATTTTCTCATATAATATCATATTTCCGCGCAATCTAACTTACGTATATGTCATGTACCCCAGTTGAGGGGCATAATAGAAATGTTGTGGACCATAGGTCGTGTGAGTGAGTGGGGCTTATTATTGGGAAAAATCACTAAGTATTTAATTAAATAAAGTTAGTAGTTGATGGCATAGAAACTCCTCAAAATGATAGACGAGTAAGTTATATTATTCTCTAAACAAATCCCTTGAAGTGATGCAAAGCTAAGGAGAAGAACTCTCAAAGGAAGAATCCCTTGAATTGATGCAAAGCCAAGGAAATGAACTCTTAAAAAAAGTTCTGCAATCAAAGTTAGTTGAATGACACTCATTGACCAACGATCGAAGAAGTCAACGATCGTTGATCTCAAGGAATGCTCAACAATCAACCATCATTGACCGCAAATCGCTGTTCAGTGACCAGAAAGCTCACAAATCAAAAACTAAAGAATCTACCTTAGCTATCTACGACCGTTGACCGCCGTTTATTGATCGTTGACTGAGCCACTCAGCTCATAGAAGACCTGATGAAGCCAACCCAAGAATCACTAATCGTTGATCTGTGTCCGCAAGCCTTGCTTCTCGATCTTCGGCCGCAGACCACAAATCAAAGAAAGGTCGATCACTTATCATTGGCTATTGTCCTTTGATCGTCGACCACATTGCCCCTCCCTTGATAAGCCCCCCTCAACGATCGTTGATCGAAGCGCTCAACGATCGTTGATCGAAGCGCTCAGCGATCGTTGATCGAAGCGCTCAACGGTCGTTGGCCTAAGCGCTCAACGGTCGTTGGCCTAAGCGCTCAACGGTCGTTGGCCTAAGCGCTCAACGGTCGTTGGCCTAAGCGCTCAACGATCGTTGGCCTAAGCGCTCAACGATCGTTGGCCTAAGCGCTCAACGGTCGTTGGCCTAAGCGCTCAACGGTCGTTGGCCAAGTTACAAACAGAAGGCGGGGATAGACTATGACCAAGTCTTCACCCCAATTTCAAGAATGGAGACAATTTGACTTCTCATCTCTCATGCGGCACAATTCAAATGGTTGATATATTAGATGGTTGTCAAGTTGACATTTTTGAATAGAGTGATAGAAGAGGAAGTCTATGTCGAACAACCAACCGGTTACATAAAAACTGATGAGGAGCAAAAAGTGTTGAAGTTGAAGTTATAGGCTAAAGCAAGCGCCTCGAGCTTGACATACATCAACATGTGTTTCAAGGAGAATAAATTCATTCAATGCCCATATGAGAATGCACTGTATGTGAAGAAGAAATGAAGTAACTTACTGTTTGTGGCTCTCTATGTCGATGACCTCGTCTTTATGGTGAATAGTGGCGAGGTGATGACGTGTTAGAGATGGAGCGATAATTTGACATGGCAGTCTTGAGCGTGATGATATATTTCCGATATTTATATACTCTTGTACTTTATTTTATACTTGACTCAATGATTGCTTATTAATTATTATTATAATTGTTTACTTTTAGAACATTTAAGTATACTTAATATATGTTTTTATTATTACGATATAGAAATCTGATATTTTAAAATATCCCCGATATATCTTTGATATCTGGTATTTTAAAGCTCAATCCGACATGTTATCGAAATTTAATATTTACAACCTTGCTCTTTACTCCCTGTCGCCATGAAATTTCTTGAGTTTTTGATGGGCATGAAAACCATGAATGTTAATGAACTAGTTTAATGTTATAGTTTCTTGTGAATTGATAACCAAAAAAGGAAGGTGAAACTGATATAAATTCTTGGGACATCACAATTGGATTGCCAACACATTTAATAATATTTAAGTATATCCTGATTAGCTTTTCCATTTTTCATTAAGGCTGTTATTTTTGTTTGCAAGTTGGAATCTTGGCTTAGTTTGATAATTTTTTTCAACTACTTCACTTTTGTATACCTACTATATTAGAAGTTTAAAGCTTTATCAGCTGTGAACCTCAGACAGTTATTAACTGTTAGAAAAGCCCATTTAAGAGCCCATGTTGTTTCTTGTTTTTCTTCTTGGATTAGTCCCACATCATGTATTAGGATTTCTCCCTTCCTTCTTCTCCTATATAAGTGTGTGTATACTTGTAACTATTACCAAGTGGACATATATACAAGGTTGGTTTTCTCCATTTCTACATGGTATCAGGGCCAGGTTCCGTCTAGCTGCGGACTGCCCTTTTTCTGTCCGCCCGGTCTCCTGCGGACTGCCTTCCTGCATCCGCCTCTCTGCGGACTGCCTTCCTGTCCGCTCAGGTCTCGTGCGGACTGCCTGCCTTCCTGCATCCGCCTCTCTGCGGACTGCCCCTCTGTATCTGTCCGCTCGGTTACCCTGCGGACTGCATTCCTGTCCGCTCCGGTCTCGTGCGGACTGCCCTTCTGATTCCGCTCCTCTTCTCTCCCTCCGTGGTTCCACCCTCCTCAGGCTTCTTATAGCCATCTTCTGCTCTGACTCGTGGGGCCCACCTCTCTCTATCCGCTCCGGACGATCATTCCTGTCCGCTGCACTCTGTTTGTGTCCGCTCGAGCTTCTTTGCTCGCGGACTGCTCCCTCTAGCTCGTTCTATTTCTGTCCGCTCGAGCCTCTGTGCTCGCGGCCTCTCTCTCTCCGCCATCTCTTGCGGACTGCTCCTGTCCGCTGCGGCCTCTCCTTGCGGCTGCTCTCCTTCCTCTTCAGGCGGCCAAGTTCTTTGCCCTGTCCGCCGCGGGCTCTCCCCTCTGCCTTCTTTCGGTCTTGCGGACTGGTCCGGCCCGCTGCGGTCGCTCTCTTGCTTCCCGACTTGTCCTCTCTTCTCCGCTCGTCGCGATCTGGTCCAGTCCGCCTCGACCTCTTCCATCCGCTGCGGCCTCTCTTGGCCCGCTCCTTGCTGAGCGTGTGCTCATCGCGGCCTCCTCCAGTCCGCCGCTGCCTCCAGTCCGCCGCGGGCCCCTCCAGCTCGCCGCGACTTGCCCCGTTCCCGCGACTTGCCGAGCTCCCCCAGCTTGCCATCTCTTCTCGGCCCGCTGTTGTGCTCTACTTGCCACGGCCGGAACCAGTCCGCCGCGGTCTGATCCAGTCCGCCGCGGTCTGATCCAGTCCGCCGCGGTCTGATCCAGTCCGCCTCGGCCTCATCCAGTCCGCTCTCTCTGCAGCTGTGGTCTGCCCTACTCGCCTCGACCGGCTCCAGTCCGCCGCGGGCTGTTTCTGCTCGCCGCCTGGCCTTGCCTCTGCTCGCCACCAGTTTTTTTTCTACTCTCCGCATGGCACCTGTTGCTTCCGCTGTCACCTCTGTTGTGTCCTCTACGGAGGGTATCACCTGCCTCTCTCCTCATCCTTGTTGGATCGTTGATTCCGGTGCTACTCACCATATCTCCTCCCAGAAGCCCCCAGCATATCTCCGAACGCCTCATCCTGCTCGCATCACTGTGGCCAACGGTGACACCCTCCCCGTCTTTGGCTCCGCTGCTCTTCAGCTTACGCCAACCCTTTCCCTTTCCTCGGTTCTTCACGTTCCGGGGTCTCCCTTCAATTTATTATCAGTTAGTCGTCTCACACACGACCTTGACTGCTGTATTACCTTTTCACCTACTTCTTTTCTTATGCAGGATCGCCGCACCCGGAGTACCATTGGTCAGGGGCTGCTGGTGAATGAGTTGTACATCTTGGATATCCCACCAACTCTTCTCTCCACCATCTCTACTGTTGATTGGCATTGCCGCCTTGGACATGCTCCCCTTTCGATTCTCAAACGGGCTCTTCCTGATCTCTCTTTACAGGACTTCTCCTGTGAATCTTGTGTCTACGGCAAACAACACCGTTCCTCTTTCCCCCTGCCTGTACCAGGAGTACTACTCCCTTGTCGTTAGTTCATTCTGATATTGGGGTCCTTATCGGCTCCCTAGTATTTTTGGCTTTCGGTATTTTGTCACGTTCATTGACGATTACTCCCGTACCACGTGGCTCTATTTCCTACGCGATCGCACTGAACTTCCCTCTGTCTTTCGCGCCTTTTTACTTGAGATGCGTACGCAGTTCGCCACTCATCTCAAAGTCATTCGCACTGATAATGCTCGGGAGTATACGGGTCGTGCCTTCACCACTCTCTGCACTGACTTTGGTGTCATCCATCAAACTTCATGTGCGTATACCCCTCAACAAAACGGGGTAGCAGAACGAAAAAATCGTCATCTTCTCGATGTTGCCCGCTCCCTTATGTTCCAAATGCACGTTCCCACCGAATATTGGAACTTTGCTGTCTCCACCGCCTGTCATCTCATCAACCGCCTTCCCTCCTCTGTCCTTGCTTTTGCCTCACCTCTCCAACTCCTCTATCCCTCTATCCCCCTCATCTCTCTCACACCACGGATCTTCGGGTGTGTTTGTTACGTCCACCTTCTTGGCCCTCCTTCCGACAAACTTGCTCCTCGGGCCGCTAAGTATATGTTTGTTGGCTACTCCCGCACTCAAAAGGGGTACGTCTGCTACTCTCCTACTACCGGCAAAATGGTCGTTTCTGCAGATGTCACCTTCTGCGAAGACCAGCCCTTCCACTTACCCGACACCACCTCGTCTTCTGCTCCCTCGTCTTCTGCTCCCTCGCTTCCCCGCCCCGTTGTCCCGGTCACGCCCTCTGGGCCGTCTTCTTCCTCCTCTCCCCCTGTTCCTCCTCGGGTTCTTCCACCGCTAATCCGTGTCTACTCTCGTCGCCCATCCAAGGATGCTCCCGTGACCCAGCTCCCTGCTGCCAGCGATTGCTCCGCTGCGGTCGATCACGCTTCCGTCTCTACCGCTCATCCCTTGGCCAACTACGTCTCTCTACATCGGCTAACACCACCTCTCTACGCATTTGCCACCTCCCTTTCTTCTATTTCTCTTCCTACCAATGTGCAGGAGGCGCTTCACCACCCTGGCTGGCGGGCTGCTATGCACGATGAAATGCAGGCTCTCTGGGCTAACCAGACCGGGGATCTGGTTCCTCTTCCTGCTGGCCACACCCCTGTTAGCTGCAAATGGGTCTTTGTCATTAAACATGCGGCGGATGGCACTATCGACCGTCTGAAGGCCCGTCTTGTGGCACGGGGGTTTACTCAGCAACATAGCCTTGATTATGCGGAAACCTTCTCTCCCGTGGCCAAATTGAACACGGTCCACGTTCTTCTCTCCTTGGCTGTTCATCGTCACTGGCCCCTTTATCAGCTGGATATCAAAAATGCCTTCCTCCACGACGATCTCCAGGAGACCGTTTATATGCAGCAGCCGCCCGGGTTTGAGACCACGGGGGAGTCTTTGGTATGCCATCTTCGGAAATCCATTTATGGTCTCAAACAGTCCCCGCGTGCATGGTTTGAAAAGTTCAGTAAGGTGGTCTGTGCTAGTGGCTTCACTCGGAGCTCGGCTGATTTTTCTCTCTTCACCCGACATCGGTCAACCGGGACTGTGATTCTTCTGGTCTACGTTGATGATATCCTGATTACTGGCGACGACACGGCAGGAATACAACAGATCAAGGCACAGTTGAATTCTGCTTTTCAAACCAAAGAATCTTTGTTATCTCAAAAATAAAACTTGTGTCAATCTCAAAAAAAAAACTGCGGGAACTCCTTTGAAAAATTAAAAGCTCTAAAAAAAAAAACTAAAAGCTTGACTAAAAAAAGGAATAA